>APFE031522037.1:0-22485 GCA_000404065.3 Pinus taeda | reverse complement strand
TCTCCAGAGTGACTTTATAACAGCCACCGAAATTTACATAGTCAGTCAAGAAAATGAAAATGCTTACCTCCCAGGCATGAATCACATTGATAGATAGATATCACATGAAATTTACATAGTCAGTCAAGAAAATGAAAATGCTTACCTCCCAGGCATGAATCACATTGATAGATAGATATCACATATTTGCAAGGCTTACGGCGTTGCTCAATCCCTTAGATCAAGGAATAATGGCCGCTGCATTGGGAGACGATGTGTGAAAAAATGATCGGATCGGGCAACCGACCAATAAGTTCACTACTCGATACCGGCCTCTCATTGTGCAACTGATTCTGGAGCAAACACCGGCCTCTCCACAAAAATGCTTCCACTGCCTTCGACGCCGGCCATATTCAACGGTGATATTAATGGCAGGTTCGGTTTCTCACGCTTTCAGTGCAACGAGGGATCTATGGTGCCGCCTCAACATGGGTGCAGACGATCTGATTTAAAAAACCACTTCAGCGTGGATTCATAGGATTTAATTTTAAAAAACTAAGAAACCGCGATGATCTAATTAAAAAAACCAAGAAAGCGCCTCAGCATGGATTCAGAGTATTAAATTTAAAAAACCAAGAAATCGTCTAACCATGGAGATGGTCTATTTAAAAAAACCAAGAAATCGTCTAGGATCTAATTAAAAAAACCAAGAAAGCGCCTCAGCATGGATTCATTAAAAAAACCAAGAAGGATTTAATTTTAAAAACCATGAAATCGTCTAACCTTGGAGAGGATCAAAGTAAAATAACCAAGAAAGCGCCTCACCATGAATTCAGAGGATTTAATTTCAAAAACCAAGAAATCGTGTAACCATGGATGCAGAGGATCTAATTAAAAAACCCAAGAAAGCGCCTCAGCATGCATTCAGAGGATTTAATTTAAAAACCAAGAAATTGTCTAACCATGGATGCAGAGGATCTAATTTAAAGAAACCAAGAAACTGCAGGCTCCACGATCTAATTTATAGGAATCGAGCTATGCTAATGAAATTTCAAAAATCAAATCGGTTCCTCTCTCTCATTCAGCTAATCTTATTTGCAACCCATAATTAGAGTCATCCATACAAAGAGTTTGAAAATAAATTCACTAGAATGCCCCATTTACCTGTGATCGAGCCGGAAGCCTCATTTAACTGGGCACAGTTTTCCTGATTCAATAACTCATGCGCCATATCTGCCTCTGCCTCTCAAAAAAATACAAGCACACCTCTGCCTCTATCTCTCATAGAATACAAGCTCTACCTCTGCACCTGCCTCTCAAAGAATACAAGCAACCCTCTGCCTCCACCTCTCAGAGAATACAAGCACACCAGGCAGACAGACACACCAAACAGATGACAGACAAGCAGACATAACAACATAGACCACACCACATTCATACACACACAACGTGGAGCTCCAAACATACAGACACACGAGACTAGACCACACAATGGAGGAAACTCTGAGAGGAGTAGGAGAGGCACAACAACGCCAATGCCAATATGAATTTAAAGATTGAATCGAATTTCTTAGATGTTGATGTCAATTCTGCTTGCAACGGAGGGCTCACATTGCAAAATGTGGAAAGATGCTTCAGCTTTTACAGCTAGACAACACAGCACAATCTATGTGATGTAATCAAAAACAGAAAGCTATAGCTAGATAACAAACCAAAAATAGAATCCACTACCTTATTACTTGAAATAAATTTTAAAATAAAAACATGTAGATATAAAAGAAGGCTCAAAGCCCTTTTTCATGTCATTATAATGACATTTACATCTCTTAGTTTAAGAATTAAATAATTGAACCGAATTAAAATAATCAAAGAGTCCTCAAACTGTTGGGACAACCTATGTCAATTTTCTCTTTTGATAAGCATTATGAGTTGTTTTTTACATGTTGTTATCACAAACTACCAATTCAAAGGAGAGGGTTCAAACGAGAGGTTTGGGATTGCAGGATGTGGAAAGATGCACCGTCCAATGGAGGATGTATCCACCTTTTTTAACTAAGCAACAAAAGCAAATGCACACTATTTCTACTCATATCAATTGACAATAGAGGAAAATGTAGAAGGAAAATCCCAACTATGAAACCTTGCCATCTTTTGAAGTTTGTGAGTGATGTAGTATCCATTATAGATGGCTTTGCGATCTTGCACATAAGGTCTACCAAGGAGGTTGAATTTGCTCTACATTGCATCTATATTAAGGCTTTTAACCTTCCACAACCATATTATTATGCCTAATAAAATTTGATATCTACTCAACTATTAATATATAATAGGTTTAGCAAGTATGTTTATGCATGAGTTGACTCATATAGTAGAATTTGAAGCCTATAACTATTTTCATGGTGGAAAAAATTTACCTTGTTCGTGCTTAAGTATATAACAGGAAGAATGTGTATGGTACTACCAGTTTCTTTACCATATTCACTTGTGAGTGAGCAAATTTGGCATAATAGACACTTTAAATGATAGACATGTTTGGTAGAATTCAATAAATTAGTGGACACTTCATACAAATACACCCTGGAACTACTACAATTTTCTATTTGGTTGTCCCCATATGTGGCGAATTCCTTTTCCCCTGAGAGGAATTAGAGAACCTACATTTATTTTTGGATTAGATTAGGTGAAATGCAATTTATTGGAATCAAGGAAGGTAGAAAAACTTGGTTTGTGTTTATAATCCCCTTAAGCTTCTTCTTGGCAAAGGCCTAGGGTACAAAAAGGTCCTTTGAATAGATGTAACCAATTAATATGGCATGCTGATTAGGGGATTCAACTAGATTGCCTTCTCTTGTTGCCTATGATTTGAAGCCCTCGCAAATGTTCCATAACATAGAGAGCATCTTGATGAAGCATGTAGAGGATGCAGACAATAAGGATGTCATCTCTCATGGCATTATATCATGGATTTGATGAGAGATCCAGTCTTCTTTTAAATGTCTAGGGGTAACATCTCTTGAATTGAATTCTTAATTAATTTGTAGTATTGTAAAAATTGAAAACTTAAATTCACGTCTTAGGATAATACTCCCTATTGTTTAATGTTGACTCTTTCCATTTAATATTATATTATTATCAATCTTCACATTGTAATGTATTGCATCTACGTATATGTATAAAATATGTTACAACCCTTTACTCAATGGTGCCACTATCACTAGATTCCCATGAACAGATCATTGACGCCTTCAAATTTACTTCTAGCTCTCGCCTCAGTGTTTTTTAAACCTTTCACACTGGTTTTCTTATGCCAATCTTTTACTCTTAATTTCCATTGTTAGTTTATAGAGTTCAACAAATTTCCTTTGTATTATATAGATATGTTGGAAATTATGTATGGGATACAATTAATTATTTGGCACTATACCAGATAAAAAATATTTTCTATGTGTTTTGTCCATATTTATGGTATGTTTTACATAACTATGTTGCAGTCACGAAGATCAATATATGAGTTGTTAGGTTGAGTTTTAGGTCCAAGCTACAAATAGGGAAAACACTGGATTTCCCCTTGGTAAATTTATGTTTTTCTGCTAATTTTTTCTATAGTTCAAGGTATATGTAACAAGTAACTCTTTGGCATTGTCATGGATAAACTTATTTTTTCCCATGTGTGCAACATACTTTTTTGGTTTTCTACTAGGGGCTATGTTCTAGTTATGAAAATCAGTATATTAGTTTGTTGTTTCAACTTTCAATCACTAAAATTGCTAAGATAGATAATAGTGGAATTCAACGATGCACAAGGAAGAGCACATATATGGGGATACAAGAATGATATCGAGGGAGAATATTTAAATGGATAAATATCTTGCAAAAGACTAATCTGTGTGGAAAAAAGAATAATGGGAAAAATATATGGAAGCAGACATAAGGAAAAGAAGGATTTTCAGGAAAGTAAAGGTATAATGAGAAAATAGGCAACTTGTGAGAATCCAATTAATGCATATTAATTGAAGATCCTCCAGGCCATGTATGGGAAAGACATTGATTGCTTTAGGAAAAAATCTTCGCTTTACGAGATTTGCTAGAAGAGAAAGATGTTTTCTTCTAACATCCCCAAACCACCTTGCTAGGGAGATACCACCACCCACCAACACTAATATTGTAATCACTACTTATAACATCTCCCAGTCGTTTCGCTAGGGCGATGCTAACACCCACTGGTACTGATACAATAATCACTAATAAAATATACATAGCATGACAAAATAACAATATATCAAGCAAGAAAAGTAATATCCATAAACAAAACATATGCCTTAAAATATATTGCAAATACTTATCTAATAAAATATGTCGATTCACTGCAGACCTTATATGTACCACCGAACTATCAAACGCACTTCTTCTAGTATCTCTACTGCCAATTACCCCCAAGATGGGACCGTGAGTCCATAAGCACAATGGCTCACCTAACACCAACTATGGAACATAACTAGTATTGAACATGAATAAGGCGATGTTATCAAACCCTAGTAGCCTCCAAATAATAGTTTCACATCTCCCATCAACCTACATAACCTAAGGTAGTGCATCCCATTCTTAGCATCTACAATCCATTGAGTTGTGCCACTACCTTTCCATGGGATTCCAACTCGCTAGCTAGGGATGTCTCAAATTCATATGGCTTCTAGTAGATATTGCTACCCATAAGGGTATCCAAGAAACCTCCATGTTGACACAGGGACATTTGCCCCTACACTTCTCCCTAGAATGAGCACTATAGTCATCCCTTAGTAGTCTTTGATGGAAAGAAAGGATGAATACCCATTACCATCCATTTACCTTTTATTTATAGCTTAGTATAAATATTATTATTCTAAAATATATTATAATATTATGATATATATTAATATCAACCCATAAAGTTGCTCTTAGGAATATTATATCAGTAAAAGCCAACTTGACCCAAGAACCATGCCTTGGTTTCGCCCCCTTACTATTCCTCTGATGAATTCCCAGTGCCCCATGTTAGTTGGTGTAGCTTGGCATGTGTTCTGCTCTCAAATTGTGTCTTTGTAGGTAGAGAACACATTTTAGCTAATACCCAAAATTGGTTTCATGAGAAAATGCATTTATTAGATTTAATTAATCAATTAATTAAGTTTTCCTAAGTCTAAGTTAGGGAAATAGATTAATTAATTAGTGTTAATTGGGGTAAATCGATTTTCCTCTAGATACTTCTAGAAAAGTAACTTGATGGAGTCAAGATAATATTAGCCATCAATTTAGATTAGATCATGCTTATTGATTCATCTACGAGATATTTGTTGTAGCGGCTACAACCACCCTAAAAAATTTTCCCTTAGCTCATTTTGGAGCCTCCCTACCAACATTTCACAGCAACATGTCTTGCTTCGTCAAGTACACAAGCTTCAGTGATTTTCTTGCAGAAATATAGTCTGTCTATCAAAGCTTGATAATTTCCCCTCACAGGCTATTCCTCTAGACATGGTCCAGCTGCAGGTTGAGCATATCCCTCAAGAAAATGTGTAATTCTGGAGGGAAACCAGCCTTTCCTCCAGAAATTGTGTAATTCTATCTAGAAGCTTGCTGGGCTCCAGAATTGCACAATTCTTCTGGTCATGTTTCATCCAAAAAATTGGGCAATTCTTCCCAACGGGGCTGCTCAGCCCAGGAATTACGTAATCTTGGGTAATAGTCAGTTGCTCTGCCCAGAAATTGCACAAATCTCCTAGGAAGTCAACCGAGATACCATCCAGAAATGCACATTTTCTTCCAGCAATTGAGTAGCCTCTTGCATATGCAGATTCTTTGACCAGTTCAACCCGAGACCAAGATAACTTGACTTGCATGCATGGCTTGCTTTTTCCTAGAATAGCAAAAGGCAACATGCAAAAATCCCTTGATTCAGGGAGCTATTTTTAGTAGTTAGAGATTACACGTAAAGATCATTAAAAAATCTTCCATCCAAGTGTCGCTTTTTCCTATATTTGTGGCATGTTCATCACAAGCCAAAACCTATGTTGCAGGAAACGTGGTATAGAGGTCCGTTTCCGTACGGAAACGGGTACGAAACGTGGAAACACGTTTGGTACGACCCACGTTTCCTCATTAACTTGTGTTTTTTTATTTTATTTTTTTAATTTGTTTTTTTATTTACTTTTAGGGTATGTTAGTGACTTCTTGTTGCTTCTAGATGTGTGTCTAAAGTTATAAAAGTGAATTTTTGTCCTAGTGTTGATATGCAGTTTATCAAGAAGTTTGAGGGATATGCAGTTCATGGTAATGTTAAATTCTTAAAGTAAAAGTGATATTCTCCTTTATTTTTCATTTTCATCCTTGTACTTAAATTTTTAACATTTCCATGAAATGACTCAGGATGTTTGAGAGTGGTTTCGCCCTCATTGGATTTCATATGGAGAAAGTAGAATTTTAGATCTCACTCAAAATCCAGCAGACTTATTTTTTTTTCAGGATTTTAGGATTGGAGGGATTGCAATGTTTCCATTGGATTTTATCATGTACTAGGGTATGGAACTTGTATTTAATCAAGAGAACCAAGCCCTCTATGCAGGGGAAACTCCCAATAATCAAGACCATGTAGGGTACTAGCGTATGAAACGTGTATTTAATCAAGAGCAGTAAGGTCGTTCGACTATGTAGGAGGAGACTCCCAATACAACAGTGGTCCTTCTAAAGAATTGGATGTGGATGCAGAAAATCATGATTTGGATCTCTCTCTTGCAACCTTATAGTCTTTATTGTACTTGCAGCCTCATATATTAATATAAATAAAGGTTGATTTTGAGATTTGGATATATAATAAAGGTTGCTTTTGGATGTTCCGATATTTTTATTTTCATTATGTGATCATTCATGAGTAAATGTGATGTAAATTAAATCTTAATGTTTAAGTGTGATAAATTATAATGTATCATTTATGTTTTATGATTGAACATATATAAATATTTAAATATTTTCAATACATATATATATATACGTGTTTCCCTGTTTCCAAAATTTGGGGAGGTCGTGTTTCGTATCGCTTCCCGTTTCGGAAACTCGTACTCGTTTCCCCGTTTCGTGCAACTTAGGCCAAAACTTATTTATTCGACACTTCACAACTCATTCTTTCACATAGATCTTGGAGCTCTGACATCCCACAACACATCGAGGACTCTTCGACACATCTGGCTCAGCTATTCACGGGTAAGTGGTCTCAACTTGTCATTTTCTGCATTTATGTCGCTTTTTGTGTTTTCGCTTGTGTGAGTGTTGTTTTCTTGATTTCCTTGAATGCTTATTATCATTTACATGCATACTACCTTGTACTAGGACCATTTCAATTTTTGTTGCTATCTCATTGTTGTCACATGCATGAAACTGTTTTGCATGAACGGTTGCCGCTTCGACGACTCGCTTCACCCACATGCATGTAGTTCTGTTGTTCTATTTGGTGTCGTTTTCAGTTGCCCGTCAGTGATTCTGGCCAACCTTGGCCTAAACTCTGCCTCCGGAGAAGGAAGGCTCTGTGTTCCTCTCCAGAAATGTGCATTTATTCCTAGTGACTATCCTCCAAGATTTATTTGTGTATTTCTGAGAGACAGTGACTGCTCACCCATAGAATTGTGCAATGCAGTCACTGAGCCTGCAGTCAATTCCAACTAGAATTATGCATTGCGCAATTCAACACTCAACAGTTAGCCTCGATCGCGCATTACGCAAATTGAACAGTTGATGTCCTTGTAGTTCCCTTCAAATTATGACTCACTTCAGTACGTCGGGGGAAATTCTCTGTGCAATGATCTTCATCACAAATAAGGCAAGGATATTTAGGCTTTCGCTTGGGTGTGTCATCAACTGATTGTTTTTTGGAATCACGTTTACGGTTATCTTGTTTATCTTTTCCTTTACCCTTCTCACATTTCAAGAATTTATCTACTGCAGTAGACTAGACAACATTTACCTCTAAGTCTTTACTATGATTCTTAGGGTTATCTATATTATTGTAGGTTGCAGTGGCCCGATTGGATTTAGATTTCGTAGAAGCAGTCGAGGCACTACAAGACTGTTGGGCCATAGATCTAATGATACCATTGATGGGTGGTGTATCTTTGGGTGTAAGATCCAAATATTGGGCATGGACGATGGCTTGTTCCTCAGTTACACAGCCACCCATGGCTATGTCTTTATCGATAGGAGGGATGAATGATTTGGTAAACCATTCAATCAAAAGATGATCTAGAATTTCAAATTTGATGAGACGATGTCTACGTCTCCATTCACGGATATGGTTGGAGATATCAGTGGAAGTCGATTGTTGCAAAGATGTTAAGAGATGGGTTCTAGTCTCATATTAGACAGGCAATTGGAAATGGGTGAGGAAAGCCATGACTAAAGTATTGAAGTCTTGAAAGGAACCTTGAGGGAGCTCATTGTACCATTTAGCAGTAGCAAGCATCAAAGTGCACTGGAAATTACGCAACTAGACTAAATCATCTACCCAAGAGTTAGAGAAACACCAAAGGTGATAAGTCATAATGTGTGCTTGGGGGTCTTCTCTAGATTTACCTTCTAATTTGGGGCCATCAATAGGAATTTTGGTTGGTATCGAAGGCCAATACTGTGAGTAAAGTAGTGGGTCATTCATAAGCCTTGACACATTCGGTAATTCCAACGTCGCCAAAAATGGAAGTTGTGGGTTATATGGAGTATAGGGTCTTTGGTACATGCCAAACTGAGTATTCCAACCTTGTTGATTTTGGGTTTGCGCCCATTGTGGTGTATTTTGTCCATAAGGCACTTGGCCATAAGGAGGTTGACCA
This sequence comes from Pinus taeda, assembly GCA_000404065.3. NCBI lineage: Eukaryota > Viridiplantae > Streptophyta > Pinopsida > Pinales > Pinaceae > Pinus > Pinus taeda. The sequence goes on along the minus strand of APFE031522037.1, from coordinate 13,657 downwards.
TATGGAGGTTGACCATAAAGAGGTTGACCTTACTGAGTGAAAACTGACCATACTGTTGTTGGTAAGGTCCTTGTTACATCTATTGCGACTGTAGCAATGATTGTTGGTAAGATCCTTGTTGGGATTGGTAAGAAATCTGTTGTTGCAACTGTGAGTAAAGCCCTTGTTGGGGTTGAATAGGGATGTGTTTTTGTGGTTGCTGATAAAGTCCCTCTTTGGATTGGTAAGAAACATGCAATTGTGGTTGCGGGTAAGACACCTGCGGCGTTGGCTGCGGGGAGGACACCGACGGATGCGGCTGCAGATAGGACACCTGCGGATGTGGCAGCAAATAGGACACCTGCAACTATGGCTTCGAGTAAGGTCCCTATTGTGGTTGAATAGGAATTGGTGGCCGTAACATTACCAATCCCATCAGCATATTTCATTTGAGGACCATACTTCATTTGAGGACCTGCATACTGATACATAGTTTCTAGCTTTTGAGAGCCTGTAGGACTATAAGTTTGTTGATAGGAAGTTTGAGTTAAAGGGACTTGATGACCTTGTAAAGGGGTCGCTATAATGTTTCTTGATACAGATGGAATTGATGTTCCAACGGGGTTAGAAACAACGCCCATGGGTCAACTTGCCCCCAGAGGGGGTGTATAACTTCCATTATAAGCAGGAGGTACATAGGGCAGAGGATATTCCCTCCCAAACATTGGAACAAATGAATTTTTATGTTTTCCACTGACATAAGGAACCACAGTTACTATGGCTATGGTAGGAGGAGAAAAAAGATTAAGTGGAATGTGTGTTTCACTTACCGACATTGTACGTTGGGTAGGGGTTTGGGAAGTTACTGGCATGTTTGGGATAAAAAAGTAGGTAGTAGGCGTGACACCAGAGGACAAAATGGGACTTTGAAATTATGAAGTTGCACCAAAATTATCTAAAAAAGCATCGTCGAGAGAGTTATAACCCAACGGAACCAAGGGCATACGATAAGGAGGAGGTGTACTTGGCCATGCCATCATGTAGGGAGAAGAAACATAAGGAAATCCTTCAGGAGGAAGAAGTGACAAAGGATCAACCTTATACTGGGAATGTGTGATGCAGGAGCATCTAGCTGACAGGGCAAAGACAAAAGTGAGGGGGATATGGTTTCTGAAGAGGACTGAGAAAATAATTCATTGAGTGGAAAGCATACTTGTTTTTTTTATTTATTACTTTTCTTTTATTAAGTTACCTAAAGATTATTGTAATAAGTTGTAATTAGGAGCAGTAATAATTAGTTAGAGTCATTGTTTCCAAACAATTAATTTACTGTTGTAAAAGCATGAAAAGAAAATGTACTAGACAACCATGCAAAGTTCCATATGGGGAATAACTGATGTAACCAATTGAACAAACTAACAACAGTTAGGATGGTTTGTAAACAGTGCTATTAAAAAGTGATAAAAAGCACAATAGAGGGGTTCGGACTGAAGAAGAAATATAGAAAGGAAAAATACAATTTTCTGTGCACATACATCCCTACAACGTCCTAACCAATTGTGTAATACTTTGTTTTAAATTACTGTGTAAAGATTGTTAATGCATTGTTACAGATCTTAAATCAAAAAGGGGAAATAATCAAATTCGGAGATAATCAAATTCGGAGGAGAAGTAACGGCGCCCAGCTGCAGGCGACTCAAACAAAATAACCAAATACACAACAAAGAAATCATTTATGTAATTACATATATACGAAGTCAGAATTCGCAATTCCAGTGGAGCGAACAACCACTGTAATACCAGGTATGCGAACTTACAAACATAATCAAATTCAATTCCAGAGTTGAGCTCATATACAGTCATCAAAATTATTGTTCATTTACATTCTATGCAAATCATAAGAACAAACCCAGTTCACGGACATGGGAACCGTAACAATTACAAACAAAAACCAAACCCCATAAGTCCCCAAACTCATTCCTACGACCCAACGATGGTGTTACACGACTAAAGAACCAAACACAGACAGCGGCTCGAGGCCAACAACAACATCAACCCATACACCGAAGGCTAAGGACAAGCAAACCACAATTGAACAAAACGACACTAAGCCGTGACCGCAACCATACCTTCGGATTGTCTTCCTGCTCATGAGGAGCCGAAGACGTTAGGTCCAGGTAGAAAAATGAGTATAAATATCCAGCATAGAAAGGGAACTTACCAGGTAAGTTGGTGGAGGAACTAACGGAGAACGCCACCATAATTTTGTCGAGATTGTGTATGAATCGAACCAATTCTGAAGAATGAGACCAAGAACCATATGACCATCAACCAACACACAGAGGCAACAAATCGTGAAAACACAGGCGACAAATCGAGTAAAGGACGCACAGAGGTAGAGACCCATTAAAGCCGACACCAAATACACAGTAACAATCAACATACAAGTAGAATACCCGAAGAAAAACAAACTTACCAGGGTTTCAACAATTTACCAGGCGAACGTAATACTCCCAAGTCAAATCCCGAACCATTGAAGTCGTGAAGACCACCGAGAGCATGCAGCTCGAAGAAACCAAAGCAACAAAACCCCGAACAAACCAAAGTAACCCACATTGAAGCCGTGAAGGCTACCAGGAGCTCGTAGCTCAGAGAACCAGGCGGACAAGCCTCAAACCAAAACAGAAGCATCATAGTGAAATTGCAAGGGGTCGTCGAGAGCTCACAGAGTAAATGACCGGGAGAAATAACAATAACCAAATGAGCGCGAGGGTGGTGAAACCCTATACCAAGGTGGGGTTTTAGAATTCTGAGGAGGGACAGATGTCCACCAAATACATAACCAGCGTACCATTACCGTAAACCCATTCAATTAAAAGCAGATTGAAAATCAAATTGTCATATATCTGAAATCTTGTGATTAATAATATTAGCTGTCAGTACACCATCAAGTGGAGCGCATCGACAGCGGGACCACGTGGGCTAGCCCCGTCAAGTGGTATCAGAGCAAGAAGTTGAGAAAAAAAAGAGGTAGATGGACATTCAAAGACGAGGACGTGGAAGAGGTGTGCGCAGAGTAGCAGATGAGGGCTTGAGGGTAGAGTTGAGAGTCCTTACTGCTCGCTTAGAAGCAGTGGAGGCAGGAAGAAGAAGAGACCCAGAACTTGGGGATGATAGTGAAGAAGAAACGGTAACCGCTACAGATGGATCAGCAGAAGAAACCTCCGAGTTGAGACTGTTGAGATCAGTACTGTTAGCTAGCAGCAAACCCAAACCTGAGATCCCTAACTATGATGGCAGTCTATCCGCAGATGTTCTACTGGATTGGGTAAGTGAGTTAGATAAGTATTTTGAAAACGAAGAGATCAGTAAGGACAAAAGAGTTAGATTTGCTGCAACCAAGTTAAAAGGCACGCTGCTTTATGGTGGGATAGTGTCCAAGCGGATAGGAAGAGGATGAACAAGCTACCGATAAGGAAATGGCCAAGGATGGTGGCAAAACTGAAGGGAAGATTTTTGCCTAAAGACTATCAGGTCGAAATTTATCAATGAGTGTAGAATTTAAGGCAGAAAGGTATGACCGTAAAGGAATACACAGAGGAGTTTTATCATGTAAACTTGCGGGCTGGTTATATTGATGATACTCTAGAGAAGACAGCGAGATATGTGAATGGATTGAGGCTGGAAATACTGGATGAGATCAGTATTCTCTCTCCACAATATATAGAAGAATCTTTTCAGAGTGTTGTAAAGGCTGAAGAAAAAATTAACAGGAAACTGAATAATAGGAGAGGACGAGGAAATGGCAAAGGACGAGGACAGTCCTACGACAGAGGGAGAACTGCCACTAACAGTGAAGAAAGCAGCAGCTCCAGAACTCCAGGGACAGTAGAGAAGGGATATAGCACTAGACGAGGTCAGCCATATCAGCGGGGAAGAGGAAATGGTCGCAGAAGAGGGACTAATGTCCAGTGCTACAGGTGCCATAGGTGGGGGAACAGATCCTTCGAATGCCCGGAAGCCGAGCATGCTGGCCAGAGGGGAGCATTTGTTGCGCAACCTGAGGAAGCTGAAGCACAGCCCCGGGAGGTAGAAAATTTGGCAGAAACAGAAGAGGATTTAGTTTTAAACAAAGTGTTGTTGAAGCCAGCCAAGGAGATGGTTGAACAGACCCAACAGAAGACACTGTTTCGAATAGTTTGCAAATCACATGGGGAGTGTTGTAAATTAATCATAGACAGTGGAAGTATAGATAACTTAGTTGCCATCGAGATGGTGGAAAAGATGGGATTGAAGCGACTTAAGCATCCCACACCTTACAAGGTGTCGTGGCTACAGAAAGGCCACCAACTATTAGTTGATGAACAATGCGAGGTTGAATTTCATATTGGCAAATACCAGGACAAGGTTGTCTGCGATATTATGCCAATGGACGTATGCCATATACTGCTAGGGAGACCGTGGCAGTATGATCAGAAGGTGATGCACAATGGGAAGACGAATTGTTACAAATTTGTGAAAGATGGAGTCAAACATACGCTTGTACCCATCCAAGAGGAGGATGCAACAGAATCAAGTGGAACAAAAGCATTTTTAATGGGAGGAAAATAGTTTGTTAAGCAGATTAAGGAAAACAAGGTGAATTATGCGATTGTAAGAAGGACAAGAACAGTGTTGCTAAACACAGAAAAGTTAGAATTGCCTACAGAGATTCAGGAGCTATTGGAAGAATTTAAGGACATTGTAGTGGACGATTTACCAGATAAGTTTCCTCCCAAGAGAAGCATTAGCCATCATATCGATTTCATACCTGGAGCAAGCCTACCGAACAAGGCAACATATAGAATGAGCCTGAAATATAATGAAGAGATTCCTAAACATGTGTAAGAGGTTCTAGATAAGGGACTGGTCAGAGAAAGTCTGAGCCCTTGTGCGGTACCAACAGTACTCATACCCAAGAAGGGTGGAGAATGGTGGATGTGTACGGATTCACGAGCTATCAATAAAATCACTATTCGGTACTTATTTCCCCTACCCAGAATGGATGACATGATGGATTGTCTTAGCGGGGCAGCTTACTTCACGAAGATTGATCTGAAGAGTGGATATCATCAGATCAGGATTAGAGAAGGAGATGAGTGGAAGACAGCTTTCAAGACTAATGAAGGGTTGTACGAGTGGCTAGTCATGCCATTTGGATTAAGCAACGCTCCTAGTACTTTTATGAGATTGTGAGATGTTAAAAGAATTTATTGGCAAGTTTGTGATAGTTTATCTTGACGATATTTTGATTTTCAGTAGAACGAAAGGAGAACACCTTCAACATGTTCGAAGGGTGTTAAAGAAGTTGCAGCAGAACAAACTGTTGATAAACTTAAACAAATGTACTTTCCTACAGAAGGAACTGGTCTATTTGGGGTTTATAATTGTGGAAAATGAATTGAAGATGGATCCAGAAAAGATTGTGGCAATCATAAATTGGCCATCACCAACGAGCTTCTTTGAGGTACGTAGTTTTCATGAACTGGCAAGTTTTTATCGGAAATTTATTAGGAACTTTAGTGAAATCTGCGCGTCGATGCTAGACACCATCAAAAAGGCCAGTCAGCCTTTTTGTTGGATCAAAGCAGTGGAGGACAGCTTTCAGCTTTTGAATTGGAAGATTATAGAGAGGCTAATCTTGAGGCTGCCTGACTTTAACAAACTTTTTCAGGCTCGATGTGACGCAAGTGGGACAGCTATTGGTGTTGTGCTCAATCAGGAAGATAGACCGGTGGAATTCTTTAGCGAGAAATTAAATGATAGCAGGCAGAAATACTCCTCGTGTGACAAGGAATTTTATGCCGTGGTCCAAGCTTTAAAGCATTGGAGACACTACCTGCTGGGCAACGAATTTGTATTATTTTCTGATAATTCAGCATTACAATATGTAATGCAGCAACACAAATTAAACCATAAGCACACCAAATGGGTAGAATACTTGCAGAGTTTCACTTTCATGCTAAAACACATTAGTGGGCAAGCCAATAAAGTGGCAGATTCCTTGAGCAGAAGAGCTTTGCTCTTACAGGAAAGCAGAATACAGGTGATGGGATTCGAACATCTGAAGGATTTGTACCAGACCGACACAGACTTTAAGGAAGCTTTTGAAGCCTGCCAAAATCCTGTGTTGAGGAATACAAGTCCATGGTTTGAATACAATTTGCAGGAAGGACTATTGTTCAGAGGTGGACAGTTATGTATCCCGGACTGTTCGATGAGAGAAAATATCGTACGGGAGAAACATAGTGGTGGTATAGCCGGTCATTTTGGCATAGACAAAACTTTGGAGCAGCTCGGACACTTTTATTACTGGCCCAGAATGCACAGGGACGTACAACGATATGTGAACAAGTGTAAAGTCTGCCAACTAGCGAAAGGATACAGTCAGAATACCGGACTTTACACGCCACTACATGTTCCGAGCAGGCCATGGGACTCAGTCAGCATTGACTTTGTCTTCGGACTGCCTAGGACGCAGCAGGGGTGTGACTCGGTGATGGTGGTGGTAGATAGATTTTCAAAAATGGCTCATTTTATTCCTTGCCAAAAAACTAGTGATGGCACGTACATAGCTCACATGTTTTTCACGGAGGTTGTTAGATTACATGGCCTACCCAATTCTATCGTTTCTGACAGGGATGTAAAATTCACAAGACACTTTCGGTGCACCCTGTGGAAAGAGTTGGGCACGCAATTGAATTTCAGCTCTACGTATCTTTCGCAAACTGATGGACAAACGGAAGTGGTGAACAGGAGTTTGGGAAATTTATTATAGAGTTTGACTGGGGAAAATTCATGGTTATGGGATCGTGCTCTCACCCAAGCGGAATTTTCTTATAACGATTTTCCCAATCGCGGCATGGGACATAGCCCATTTCAAATCTTGTACAACATGCATCCTCGGGGAATACATGAATTGCGAGATTTGGGAAAATTAGAACGGAGAAGCGCAGATGGAGAAGATTTTGCTGAAGCAATGAGCGAACTACATGAACAGGTAAAATTAAAATTGCAAGTCAGCATACAGAAATACAAGCAACAAGCAGATTCAAGGCGAAGAGAAGTACAATTTAATGTTGGAGATGAGGTCCTCGCGCACTTGCGCAAGGAACGATTTCCTAAGGGCGCGTATAATAAATTAAAATTTAAAAAAATTGGTCCCTGCAAGATCTTGCGTAAATTTTTAGCCAAGGCCTACAAAATTTAGTTGCCACCTGATATATGCATATCACCTATTTTCAATGTGGCGGATTTGTTCCCATATACTGCCCAAGCAGAGGAAGACAGTGTGGTACGGCCAGAATGGGACACCCAGGTTGGAGACAGTTCTTGGATGAGGCATATGCCTTCGGCTCAATCCCATGAGATTGAAGGGATTCTCAGTACCCAGGTAGCCAAGAAGACACGTAGGAAGGAATATCTACGATATCTTGTCAAGTGGAGAGACCATCCAATGGAGGACAGCTCATCGCTCAACGCGGCGTAGATATGGAAGGCTGGCTATTCGGTGGAGGAGCTCATGGAACGAGCCATGATTTTGTTTTATCCCAGGAGCCTGATGCAGGAGCATCTAGCTAACAGGGAAAAGACAAAAGTGAGGGGGATATGGTTTCTGAAGAGGACAGAGAAATTAATTCGTTGAGTGGAAAGCATACTTGTTTTTTTTATTTATTACTTTTCTTTTATTAAGTTACCTAAAGATTACTGTAATAAGTTGTAATTAGGAGAAGTAATAATTAGTTAGAGTCATTGTTTCCAAACAGTTAATTTACTGTTGTAAAAGCATGAAAAGAAAATGTATTAGACAACCATGCAAAGTTTCGTATGAGGAATAACTGATGTAACCAATTGAACAAACTAATAGCGGTTAGGACGGTTTGTAAACAGTGCTATTAAAAAGTGAGAAAAAGCACAATAGAGGGGTTCGGACTGAAGAAGAAATATAGAAAGGAAAAATACAATTTTCTGTGCACATACATCCCTACAACGTCCTAACCAATTTTGTAATACTTTGTATTAAATTACTGTGTAAAGATTGTTAATGCATTGTTACAGATCTTAAATCAAAAAGGGGAAATAATCAAATTCGGAGATAATCAAATTCGGAGGAGAAATAACGGTGCCCAGCTACAGGCGACTCAAACAAAATAACCAAATACACAACAAAGAAATCATTTATGTAATTACATATATACGAAGTTAGAATTTGCAATTCCAGTGGAGCAAACAACCACTGTAATACTAGGTATGCGAACTTACAAACATAGTCAAATTCAATTCCAGAGTTGAGCTCATATACAGTCATCAAAATTATTATTCATTTACATTCTGTGCAAAGCATAAGAACGAACCCAATTCACGGACATGGGAACCGTAACAATTACAAACGAAATCCAAACCCCATAAGTCCCCAAACTCATTCCTACGACCCAACGACGGTGTTACATGACTAAAGAACCAAACACAGACAACGGCTTGACGCCAACAACAACATCAACCCACACGTCGAAGACTAAGGACAAGCAAACCACAAGTGAACAGAACGACACTACCTGGATTTCATTCGGGATAGCTGAGTGTCCAAGCGTCGAAACCCTCGGGTGGCTCTACCTGCAAGGGAAACCACCAGACGAGATTAATTACAGTGGAAACGGAATGCAGGGGAACTAGAGAATTGAACGAAAAAATACTATACAGAGAATTCGTTTACCTGATAGACAAGTCTTGACCGCAACCATACCTTCAGATTGTCTTCCAGCTCACGAGGAGCCGAAGACGTTAGGTCCAGTTAGAAAAACGAGTATAAATATCCAGCATAGAAAGGTAACTTACCAGGTAAGTTGGCGGAGGAACCGACGGAGAACGGCACCATAATTTTTCCGAGATTGTGTATGAATCGAAACAGTGCTGAAGAACGAGACCAAGAACCATATGACCATCAAACAACACACAGAGGCAACAAATCGTGAAAACACAGGCGACAAATCGAGTAAAGGACGCACAGAGGCAGAGACCCATTAAAGCCGACACCAAACACACAGTAACAGTCAACATACAAGTAGAATACCTGAATAAAAACAAACCTTACCAGGGTTTCAACAATTTACCAGGCGAACGGAATACTCCCAGGTCAAATCCCGAACCATTGAAACCGTGAAGGCCACCAAGAGCATGCAGCTCAAAGAAACCAGAGCAACAAAACCCCAAACAAACCAAAGGAACCCACATTGAAGCCGTGAAGGCTACCAGGAGCTCATAGCTCAAAGAACCAGGCGGACAAGCCTCAAACCAAAACAGAAGCATCACAGTGAAATTACAAGGGGTCGCCGAGAGCTCACAGAGCAAATGACCGGGAGAAACAACAATAACCAAATGAGCGCGACGGTGGTGAAACCCTATACCAAGGTGGGGTTTTAGAATTCCAAGGAGGGACATATGTCCACCAAATACATAACCAGCGTACCATTACCGTAAACCCATTCAATTAAACGCAGATTGAAAATCAAATTGTCATATATCCGAAATCTTGTGATTAATAATATTAGCTGTCAGTACACCATCAAGTGAAGCGCATCGACGTCGGGACCACGTGGGCTGGCCCCATCAATTTGAGTTCCAGAAGTTTCCAAATAAACCTCTTAGGATGCTAACCCTATAGGTGGGTTATCACCTTTTGTTGCCATGGTCGGGAATAATTCTCGGTTGGGAACTTAAGTCGTTATGGCAGAAGGAATCACAGGTACGTTGGAAGTCTCAAATGGACGATACAAATGTTGGGGCAATAAATACACATAAGAATATGATTCAAAGAGTGGATTAGGAGGAAAAAGCAAGAAATCTGAAATAGGTTGAGGACTAGCTAGAGGAGAGTCCTAAGATGAGCCTACCGACTCTGGCGATGGTTGAGAAGCAAGGGGTTGGATACTTAGGAAAAGACAAATTTCAACACCTTAGTTTTCAAGGGATCCAAGCTCATTAGTATCGTAACCTACAACTCCTGGTGAATTAGGTGCATTAGCATCTCCATTGATATTTGGGGTCTCATTTGGAACTCTTGGTGTTTCTGCGACGATGTCTTTTAAGGAAATGAATTAGAAAAGCATGTTGGTGAATTCTTTGGGCTTAAATCCAATTTTCTGATTAACCATTAATGTTTGAGGACAAAAGGAGGTTTTCGTTTCATAGTTGAGCCATAGGGATCTGATGCGCAGTGTGCCAAAATAGTATGCCGATGAGCCATCGGGCTTTGGGTTGTTTGCTTTCGAGGTGGTGGAACAGAAGTGACCTATAGAAAAATAAAAATGAGGAGAGAGAGTCAACTTATGAGTTGCCATGTAACTAAGAGTTGAAATTTGTTACACTAAAACTACCTTATAACCACGCTAGAACCGCATTGCACTTGGGCAGTGTCATGATCCTGCATACTACTTGTATCCATCGGATTCGCCTTGAGGATGTAGTTTCCCAGGGGCTAGGGCGAGGCAGAGATAAGGGCACATTAGCCACTGAAGGAATGAGAGCCTAGGAAGGAGGGGGATGAGCCACATGGGTGCAAGGAAATGGTGGGGACGAGGACCTGACCGAAGGAGAGTTAGACGGGGAAGGCACAGGGGAAGAATATGAGAGGATATTGGGTGAAAAATCCAAGCACAGAAATCTAGTAAGGCACCCGAGAGAGGAGACACCATGACTCTCGTGAGAGGAGAGCTAAGCAATCCAGGCAGTCGCTTTCGTTTTCTCTTGGGCATGCTCCTTTAACTGACACACAAGGAGATTCTTCAGTACCTAAAGCATTGGGCAACTCCAATGCAATTCAACTTCCTCCATAACTAGGACTTCCCCGTGTATGGAGTCAAGAATCCCACTATCAAACAGGGTGGCGATAGTAGCATCATTGAAGTTACTGGGAGGACACCCGGGACCTCTCTCTTTGCCAGCATATCTTCCTTGCCCCTTTTCCTGGTTCATGGTTATGTAGAGTAAGGTTGAAGACATGATACCAAAAAATTCGCTGAAAGAGAATGTTGGAGGGAGAATGCAGACTGGCTAGGGGGTTGAGCATGAGGCCAGGGCGTGAGGATGGGGGATCTCATACTCGACACCTAGTTTGTGTGAGTTGGAGTACATGAAACATGTGTGGAGGGTGAGCCAGGAGAGAGTTGCATGTTGGGCGTCTTGGAGTGAGAAGCTATGATCACGGGGTCATCCTGATTCGGGAAATTAATATTTTTAAACGTTATTAAAATTATTAATTTTTTAGTAGTTAATAAGTTATAAATAAAATCAATTATTTTTTTAATAATAAATAAATAGTATTAATTAAAATTAATTTAATTCAAAATAAAATATATATTTATTTACTTAATAAAATATATAAAATATAAAATATTTATATAAATTATTTATATAAATTTATTGATATTAATATTAATTAATTATAAATTTTACTATAATAATTAGTTAATACAGTATATAATAAAAATAGAAATTTTAAAAATATTTAAAATAAATTGAAAGCCTTAATCCTAAAATAAAAATAAAAATAAAATGATTTATTTTTTAATATAATTAAAAGAATATATAAATTTAAATTTAAATTTAAATGAGATATCAAAACAAGTGATCATACACATAAAAATAATGAATATATATAATAAATAATATACATAAGTTTCTAAAACATAACGAAAAAATATTAGTATTTTCTATGAAATAAAGAAATTATGAATTTTTTAAAATATTATTTTTAATATTGATTAAATCAGTGTTGATAATATCGCCGAGATATTGGCGATATTCGGAAATATCGGGATATTTTCAGCGAGCCAAAATATTGCCGACCAAATATCGCGATATTTTATGGTTTTGAAAATATCGCGTAATTTCCGATATATCGTCGATATCTCGGAAAACATCGCGCGACGACGGAAAATATCGCCCGTGACAGTGAAATCTTTCCGCGCTGCCTATAAAATTCGATTTTTGGTTTTTTTCATGTCATTTTGTTTTTCTGAGCGCTGGAGAAGGAATGTGGGTGCTGCCGAGCAGGGTTTGAACGTTCCATAGCCATTATTGCCAATTTGCCACCAACAACGAAGATTTCTCTAAGCTGCAAGTGCCAAGAACAGTGAGACATCTCATTCTTCCCTACAATCATTTTGCTTGGTTTTTGTTTTCCATTTCAAAATGCAAGGGTTTTAAATTTATCATCATAGTGTGTAGGAGAGAGATGCATTGAAACTCTTTGCAAAACATAGTGATTCTCATAACAAACATATATTCCAAACATTAATTGCTACATCTGTTTCAAAAGATTGCACAATTCATCAAGGTTTGTCACTATGTTTTCTTGCTGCCATCATAGATCACTGTTAGTGTCAAATTATTACCACTGTTAAGATTCTTCAATTAGTGATGGAAGGGAAGGCTATCGGTATCCTATTCCTAGAGAAAAAGAAACAGCTTCACAGTAGATTAGAATGGAATGAAAATACTGGACAGTGGATAATTAAGTAACGAACTAGTTTACATGTTCTAATTTTTTGATCCATATATGACCAAAATCAGTAAAATCATGACCAAAACCAGTGAATATATGACCAAAATAGTTCCAAAAAATAGAACAGTTAGACAATTCCTTCACGTGACAATTTTTTTACCTTCTTGTTGAAGTGCATTTTGAATAATAATTGAAGTAAATGGCTGATCTCACTAAAACAGATTGAAAATCCATTTCTATTTCACGTCAGATTGGAACTATTAACTTAAGAAACTCTCCATGGCACATGCTACTATTATGGCCATACATCATCATCGAGCTACTTAGAGGATCATTGTTGCCAGGAGATTCAAGCTCACTGTGATGTGTCACATGATACATCTATATCAGGCCTGTATCATTGTCAAGTCATCATGAGGTTCATATCATAGGTGATATAATAAGTGATATACGGTCACCTCATTTCCTTGGCATATCATTTTCAATTTTGCATTGTTAGGCTCTTTCATTGCTTGGCATATTTGGTTAAAGTGGCAATTATTGCATGATACAAGCTCATTGCCCTCTTAACTTTTAAGTCTACTCTTTTTTTCATGCCCATTGAAAAATTGCAAATTTACAAATAATGTAGCAAAAAAAGTTAAAGCTGTTTTGTAAAATGATGTGGTTATTTGTAATTTTGTATTACTTATGAAGTTACTAATTCCAAAAAAAAATTGGTGCTCTAGGTTTCCTTTTGAGTTAGCGGCTAACCGACTACAAAATACAAATATGCCAAAAGCCTTGGACCCATTTTGGGAGTATGGGAGCCCTGATGGTGGGACAAATCGTGCATATCTTACATGCAAATTGTGTGGGACCAAGATGATAGGTGGGATTACATGACTGAAATGCCATCTTGCTAGACTCAGTGGACATGATGTTGGGGTTTGTACAGTTTCTAGTCCGGAGCTTATACAAAAATCTCTTGAGGCAATTGAAGAAAAGGACAAAAAGAAGGAAGAGGCAGAAAGAAACAAAGCTGAACATGCAGGTAGATCTTTCGGGATATCTTATCCTGATTCTGGTGTTGAGGATATTGGGCCTAGTGGCCCTAGTGGGAGGGGCTCCACAACTGGCACACCATCACATGCTACT
>APFE031522033.1:0-17726 GCA_000404065.3 Pinus taeda | reverse complement strand
ATTTGGTAAAAATAAAGATAATCTCGAAGCTTTCTCTTACAGAAGGTTCTAAGAGTTGTTACAACCATTTACCTTATATAAGAAATTCGAATCTTATCTGATCCTACCTTGGAGATTTCACCTCTTATCCCTTGAGCTCATCCTCCCATCAAGAGTGGATCTCAAGCCTAGATTGGTAATTGGATAAGAATTCCTAAACTACCATCCTCTCCTATATATTTCTTGCCATCCACAAGCTAGAGGTTGGATTTGGAGACTGATCATACCCTTATGCTGCTGCTTTGATCATAAGAGAGTTATCATCCCATGCATTAGGGTGGCTTTGAGGTTTACATTGTGGTAAGGAAGGACAAGCCAATGGAGGATATTTACAAGATCAACTTCCGCTTTTGGTTGTAAATTATCTCCCTTTCATATTAATACAAAGAGTATATTTTTTTTCCTACATGTGTTATGTTATGATTATGTACATGTGTTTCAATGCTATGCTGATCCATTGAATACAATGATTGGATAATGCTACATAGATGTTGTAGATCTTTGGCTTATGTTGTTTGTTTGTGTAGGTTATAATTATAACGATAGAAGCTACAGTTGGAGCTGACAAGCCAAGAAGACAGAGGAGCTTACGACAGATTATAAGTAAGCATATTTCCATTCTCCAATTCTTCTAAGGAAAAATTTATAGTCTTTGATTTATGTTGTTCTAGACCAGGCCACTAGGTCTAGGGAATATACTTATGTCCACAATCATAGATTTTGCTTAACAGTTAATAAATATGCAAATGAGAAGTCGTTTAAGGATAAAAAACAAAAACCACCTATGAAGACCTTTATCAAAAAAACAGTTGGGTAACCTGCATCAACATAAATCGACCATCATTGAAATCAATCTATAATATTTGTGATCGAAACTTATCCCCTGAAAAAATAATTTTTTTTTACAGATCTAATAAAAAATATTGCAACTCCCATGCCCCATCGTGACAAAATTAGAGGCCTAAGAGTTTTATTGTGCCTTAGAGCACAATTGTTACAATATCTTTAAGATCAAAACCACGAAAAAATCTAAGACCATTAGCCCCCAAAGTAGTACACATAAACTGAATCAAGTCTAAACTCTATTGTTGACATAACCATTTCACCCATCCTACCCATTGAACCTAACATGGTCTAATCTAATTGTTATTTTTGCAACCAGAAAGCTAGCGCTTAAACCTCTATAATCAACATATTCACCTCCTCTTTCAATTTTTTACCATGGAAGATAATGGAATTGATGTGTGTTTGTGCATTACATCTTTAGAAGCAAAGAATGAAGTAAAACTTCGAGAAAGTTCCATAAAAGGAGAAAGAAAAGAGGTTTCCATTTGGAGCCTATTGGATCAAATAGGAGACTTCTACAATACAATGTTCTCAATCCATTCACAAAAATAATGTTATTTATCCACCACATCTTTTTGACCCCTTTACATTCACATATGTTTCCTTGTCAAGTGTAGTTTGCATAAGTGACCAATTTCCATGGCGAGGATAAAAGGAGCAAACATTAACTACTTGGTCGTTTGACAAAAATTTAACCTTTATAATGTTGCTATCTATTTATTATCACTAGGTCGAATACAAACTCCACAGTCTCTTATCATCAGTGAATGACACAAAAAAATGTGCATATCTTTAGTTTTAGTTAGTGCGGTAGAATAATCTATTCACATGATGTTTGGAAGACATCCATTTTCAAGCTGCATTACCTGGGGCTACGAACCCCAGATTCTTGATTTCTATGGTCATGCTTCTGCACTGGTCAAAAGTTATATACCCACAAAGTCATGACATGAAATCAAATGTGCATTCATTTGAAAAAAAATGGGCATATAACTTTTAGAAGAACCGATGAAATATCCTCGATCGTTCACAAATTTTCAAATCTTCTCGCGTGAAACTTAATGGGGGCGATTATGCAAAAAAACTCGTGTCGCAGTTTTTTGAAATTTACCTTCATTTGTTCAGAAAATGTATATGAAATCCATTATCTAGACCCCTATGAAAATTTACAGGAGAGAGACCAACATCTATGCTTCCCTTATGGCAGTTTTTCCAACTAAGAGATTAACAATGATTCATAATCATTTGTTGGTTAGATACTTTGTAGGTAATGTATGCCCTTAAAAACAAGCACAACCAAATATTTGTCCAATAGAGAGTTTAAGCATATTCTTTGCTCCATATACATATTCCCATTGTTATATGTAGCCATGTCCCATAACTCTTCATTAACGGCTTCATGATGATTATTAAAACAACTGCCTATTTTAGCTTTCTCTAGTACATACTATATTTTGACACTCGGTGAGCTGACCATGAAGAAATTCCAAAACCAAAATATGCATATTTTCCAAAGATGGCCACTCATTGGGCTATAATGAAAGGCACTGTAAGCCTTTCACTGCTTGTTGAAGTAATCAAAGATGTTTTTGGGATAAGAAACTTTGAGGATGATTGTATCATGTTCTTTAATGTTGTAGAACCAACTAAAATTAATAAATAAGAGCCATATCAAAATAACAAGAGAAAATAAGCAGATAAGCAACCAAAAGAACACATCTCCTCTTTATAACACAAACTTCTGCAAACTTTTTAATTTTGATTTATTGCTTTGCCTGAAAAGTATTTGCATCTTAACTATGCAAAATTTTGCTATAACAAGTGCTAATTAGGACATGCTGTCTTCTACACATATTATCTCTTCCCACCTCATACGAGGAAATTTACTTATTATTTTAAAATTTAGATAAAAATTAATTTTAAAGTGAATTAAACCTTTTACAAAATATTTTGTAATCAAAATCCTCAATAAATAAAATTATAATTTTTTACAAAATTCTTGTTTAATGAAGAAGAATAGTTACTTAATTAGATTAATTTTTTCCTTTTAATAATTTATTATTGATAAAACTATAATTTTTGAAAGATACATATTTTTTAAAAGAGGAAAAACTTATTAAAATTAGTAAAGAACACAATCATTTGATGCAAACTTATTCATCATCTTATTTAAGGAAAACCATACCCTCTCAAATGGTTCACTAGTGATCCATAGTAAGGGGGCAAACATCCATTATTAAGCAATTAAAAAGAGTTTTAGGTTTTACTCCAAAATTTAAAAATGGTTTCAACCTAAATATTATTTACAATAAAACCAATATTATTGATATTTATCATTGAATTATGTATCTTTTGATAACATTTAATTTTAGTTCCATACATAAAAATAAATACTATTATAATTATAATGTAACCTTTTACTTAAAGAAAAAAATTAAAATCTCTTATTCTTAAAATAATAACCAAATTATATGAATATCTTAAAAAGCAGTATACTTATTAAAATTGATCCTCATTAAAAAATGGTATAATCATTAAAATTGATTCCACCACCCCATGCTGGGTGCCTTATGGAGTTAATGGTTCGTTAACAAAGGAGAAGCTGGGAGGGAACGACACCCTCCACCTGGCACACAATCAATGAACTTGATTTGAAAGGGGTTTCCACCACACCTCGTCATACCACCCTGTACATTCAAGGCATTTCCGGTGAAAATGCAGGTAGGAATACTCATTAGATAATGAACAATTCTATAGAGGCTTTGATGTATTAGTCTATTATGGAGGATGCAGGGGTCGATTAAAAGAAGGATACATGCATTAGCATAAGGACAAGAGATATAGATACCACAAAAAGCTTTGAAGGTGAAGGACTCAACCAAGAGGACAAGTCACTATCTTTCCACTGCCTATTAAACTAGGTGTTTCCATTCCATCCATGGTTATTTCTTGTCAATTTTGTCTGCTCCAATTTTAGTAATTCCTTGGTTCTATGTATTTTTCTTCGGTTGTGGGATCTCTTATAGGCACATGTTTTGCACGTTGTGAGGTGTTTTGAAAGAAATGCGATTTCCTTTTGTATAACCTAGCATTAACAATTCTGGAATGTATATAATGCGCTACTCTCAACTCTTTCTGGTCATGATTCCCTAGAGGTTCCCTTTCTCTCTGCCCACATGGATAGACTCTAATCCACCTCACCCCTTTCCTCTTAGCTTTTTGTGGGCTTCAATTTTCCTCGCTCTTAGTCTTGCTCTCTGTGTTAATTTGAACATATACTCAAGTAAGAGGTCGAGATACCAACTTTTGTTTTGAGACTCCTAGCAATTTAAATATTAGTGGTCATCGTCATGTCCTCTTGCATATTTCCTTTTTAGGGTGTCTTCACAAGGGTTCCACTACAACAATCTCCCTAGTTCCCTCTCTTGGTCATTTGGTTGTCTGCTAGTCGATGGGATCTTTGTATCAATTTTCTTAACTCTCCCTTGGTTAGATTTTGTCTATTTGTTACCTTAATTTTATTATGACAAGAGGTAGGGGAGGAAAAAATCACAAGGGACAACAAGATGGTTTGGGTCCCTCCATGTCCTAGGCATAAAAAGTTGTGGAAAGCTCATCCCATATCTCTCTCTATACCACACCCCTGTCTGTCCAACAAGAGATTGAGAAGGAAAAAGAGGAGGTTCAAGTTGAATGAAGTTTTATGACCAATGAGGAAGTGCTGGTGCATATGGAGAAATGGATTCCTGACACCATAACAACAAGGACTCACAATACAAAATATGTGCAAGTCGTTGACATCTATTGGTAGGCCAAAATGATAATGGGATGAGTTCTAGTGGAGCAATTAAAGGAGAAACAGGAAATACTTCTTTTCCTGGATGAGATCCAAAAACAAATAAGGAAATTGGACACGAAGGTGAAAAATATGGCAAATGTATATGCTAATATAAATTTTACTGACTCCAAGGAGTACCAACCCATTTGTTACAATACAGACAAATTCACCCTCTGAATGATTAGCTATGTTATGTAATTTTGTCAATAAGTCTAGTTCCTTTTTGTGTTCGCCAACTACAAATGATAGGGATAGAATTGGAAAGGCTAGTTATATCAGTATCAACATGCAATTTTGTTTATTTTTTATTTCACTTTTAGATATTTTAGATGGAAAAAGTAAATTTTTAGTTGTGACTAGTCTGGTTTCCCTACTGGGAGACCAATCACATGCAAACATTAGTACATAATATCGATTTTGATATAATATAATGTTCTATTTACCTAGCATATATATAAAAAAGAACTTAATACCACCTAAGTTACAAAAAAATATGGTGTAACAATTTTACCAAATTACCATATTTAGACTACTCATATACCAAAAAAATGTACGCTCATTAAAATCGATGCCACCTAAGTGGTTGAGAATTGTGACGACCAACAAAAAAATTGGTTAAATGAGAAAGTGTTCACCTTCGCATGTGTTTGCACCTATATCAATCTTTTAAGTGGCCATGTGTACCAACCATAAATCTATGTGCATTCAACACGATTCTAAGCTTCCACATCTACTACCCACAAATTTGTATGCATTCAACATTGTTTCTATTTTTATATAGTTGTTAGCATAATAGGGTATATGTTGGAAATGATACTGAGAGGGGGAGTGAATCAGTATTAGCAATTCAATAATTTTTCATTTCCATAATTAGATTCATATACGCTACTTCAGTTAATGAAACTTGTGTGTATACGCAACTGTGTTTGAGGCAACTAGTGTATATCTTGCAGACTTAAGATTCAGTTAATTATTCATATGTTGATCTTTAATCAGTGCACCAAAACCATATAAACAGTAACCAGGTGCAGTAAAAATAGAACAGACAATCACACACAAGAACACAAGATATAAGGTGGAAACCCAATGTGGGTGAAAACCACCTGCTGCAATCGTCTTTATCTTCTTTTTAAATTAGAAACTTCTTTTTACAATTTTTGTACTGGTGTAGTCTTATGCTAGTACGCAGGCTTCTACCTGCAGAAGGCTACAACCTTCTCTCGTTCTCCAGCTTCTCCTGGAAGGTAGTTACAATCCCCTAGCTCTTGTACTAGTTGAAATGCTTACTAGTATGTAGGTGCCGGCCCACAGAAGGCTCCAACCTTCTCTTTTCTTCCAGGGACCACGTTTCAAATTTTCGGACTGGATCCATCAATAGCATCATTCAATCATCTGCATCAACCAATCTCCTTTTGCACGAACCAAACTGAATTAATCAATCACTTTGACAAATCTTCAAAGTGTTGTAACCATAATACAATAAATAAAATATAGTAACCAGAACCCAAGCTAGAACCCAGAACACTGCAACAGCAAACAGAAGTAGCTAAAATATATTTTGTGAAATGTACTCTACTTCCTTTTGTCAAACCTGCGTGTATATGCACTTTTATCAAGGAGAACTTGCGTATAGATCTACAAATCAAATTTAAGATGTATACGCTGTTTTGATATGCCAAATCAACGTATATACACGCCTTTTCTAAAGTGAACCTGCGTACAGATATGTAAATGATGATTTAAACTCTACAACAATTTCAGATTTTAGTTATACCTAGATCATCATATTTACAGATTACAACATGTGCCAGTTATACAGATAAATGATCAAAACCACATAAAGATACTTCACTTCAAGCCTTAAGATCTTGACCCATAATTAGATCTTATCCATCATCAAGTGCTAAGGTTCATCCTTGGTTCAAATCCAGCTATGCACCATAACCCGATAGGCTGTATACTAGATCTTGCTCTTCATCAGATATTCAATTCATGAGTGCCTTTGCTTAATGATCTTCTCCTCCTTTTATAGTCTTAGGCCTTACTCAATACCATGGACCAAAACCACTTAGAACCAATACCTTGGAACAAATATCTAGGGTCAACACTTCGGACAAGATACCTTGGACCAATACCATGGATCAAAATACCATGGACCAAATACCACAAACCAAAACTAAGTTTTCCAACATGTACGCGCCTTTCCTTTCGTGAAAGTGCGTGTGTATGGCATACGCACTTTTTGGTCTATGAACCCGTGTGTACATGCGGCTTGGTCAATGGAGAACCTGCGTATACTTCTATTTCTTCATTCTGTGAGTCTGAACTATGATCTGTCATATGAGTGAGTTTCCATCAAGGACAACACCTGTGTCATAGTGCCAAATCTGTGTCATAATGCCAACAATCTCCCCCTTTGGACTTGATGGCAACCCCAAGTCACACTCCCTCTTTGTCATCAAGGGAAAAGGGTTATGCTCCCCCTGAGTACATGCTGAATTCTTTGATGTGCTGAAGAGTGCTGATTGAGCTCCATGCTCGAGTCCATGCTCCCCCTGAATATAAGCAAGGTCTGCAAAAAGATGTTCTAAAAGAAGAACATGACTCTATACATACATCATAAATGACCTTCCTATCACCAATGGCTCATACATACATCCATGTCCCAACCAAGTGGGGATATACCAAGTGTTTATACAAGTCAAAACAAGAAAATTACATCATCCATCCCATGCATAGTAGGGAAACAAAATAGGTCGTTTCATGACCTTGACATTAAAAGATATACATGACATAGAGACCAAATATCTAAAACAAGACCATGATATTTATCAACAACTATCATTAGCAGCATCTGTCAATCACCATCCAGACCAACAACCATGATCTCCCCCTGAGCATGTTCCACCTGAATCAACAACAACTATGAAATTGTAACAAGATCTTCTAAGATAATGCCAACAATGCATTATTAGAAGTATATGCTCCCCTTGTGCCGGATGATCACTGTCAGATCCATATCAGATTCCTTCCATCCTAAGTCTGGCCCACTGTTTTTCTTCAAACCAACATATACGCGTCTGTATCCACAGAAACTGGCGTATGTACGTGGATACGCTTCATGGAACTCGCGTATAACCAATTTTCTCTGAAATAGATAAGTTTTAACCGTAAGATGATGCATCAACTACTCCCAGCTTCTGTATGAGATATTCAGATGTCTCTCTGGGTAGTGGTTTGGTGAATATATCAGCAACCTATTCTTTGGAGGGAACATACTCCAATTTGATCTTTTTTTCAAGCACTTGTTCACGTAGAAAATGATATTTGATGGGTATGTTCTTGGTCTTGGAATGCATGACTGGATTCTTTGAAATACTGATTGCACTTGTATTATCACATAGAATGGAGATGGGTGGAGTACATGAAATCTAAATGTCTTGCAATGTTTGCATCATCCAAAGGAGTTGTGTGCAGCAAGATGCAACAACCACATATTATGCTTCAGCTGTAGATAATGCAATTGAACTTTGTTTCTTGCCGAACCAAGACACTAATCTGGAACCCATATAGAATGCACCACCACTAGTGCTTTTTCTGTCATCAATGCTTCCTACCCAATATGCATCTGTATATGCATGAAGTGTAAGATCTGTATCGCTAGGATACCATAGCCCAAAATTTTGTTTTCCTTGAAGATATTTGAAAATCCTTTTGACTGCCTTAAGGTGTGATTCCTTTGGATTGGCTTGGAATCTTCCAACTATTCCCACTACATGCATGATGTCTGGTCGGGTACCTGTTAGATAAAGTAGACTACCAATCATGGATCTGTAAGTTGGTTGATGTACTACTGCTGATTCATAATTTGAGTTGAGACTGCATCCTGTTACCATAGGGGTACATACTGGTTTAGAATCTTCCATGCTGCATTTTTTCAAGATCTGCTTGAGATACTTGGTTTGTGACAGAAAAATACCATCTTTCTTTTATTGAACTTGTAGACCAAGAAAATATGTGAGCTCACCAAGCAGGGACATTTCAAATTCTTGCTGCATTACCAAAGCAAAGTTTTGATTCATGGCTTCTTCATTGCTACCAAAAATGATATCATCAACATACACAACAAGTATTAGCAATTTATTATTGTCAATCTTTGTATATAGATCGTTATCAGCTGATCCTTTTGAAAAACCTTGTTGATGGAGGTATTTGTCAAGACGGTAATACCATGCCCTTGGAGCTTGTTTTATACCATAGAGAGCCTTTCTGAGTCTACATACAAGTTTTGGATCATTTCCAAGTATGAATCCATCTGGTTTCTCAATATATACTTCTTCTTCTAAGTCCCCATTAAGAAAGGCAGATTTTACATCCATTTGGTATACTTTGAATTTCTAAAAACTAGAAAGAACAAGGAACATTCTTATGGCTTCAAGTCTAGCAACACGTGCAAAAGTTTCTTCAAAATCTAGACCTTCTTGTTGAGCATATCCTTTACAAACAAGTGTGGCCTTGTTTCTAATAACTTCACCATTTTCATTCAGCTTGTTTTTGAATATCCATTTGGTTCCTATGATATTCTTATCATGAGGTCTAGGAACTAATTCCCAAGTATTATTCTTTTCAATTTGCTCAAGTTATTCATTCATGGCCTTGACCCAACTTTCATCTTTGCATGCTTCATTTACATTTTGAGGTTCGATGGAGGAAAGGAATGCTAGATAGCTCGAAGCTTCTGAAATAGTTCTTCTTGTTTGCACATCTACCTCTTTCTGTCCCAAAATTTGAGTCTTTGGATGATTTTTCTGAACATACCTGGATGGAGTCTTTTCTTCTACCGTTATCTGTTCTTCTGGTGCTTAATTGGTTTCTTCTTTAGAATTAGTCTGATTTGATGTGGAAGGATAATCCTCATATTCTCCACAATGTCTGGTTTTTACCTGCTTTGGATTTTTGCATGCTTCATCAACTAGAACATCAATACTTCCAATAATTTTCCCAAGTCTTTTATTATAACACTTATATCCTTTACTTCGGGAAGAGTAACCAAGGAGAATATCTTCATCTGCTCTGGGTTCAAACCTACCAAGTTTTTCATCAGTCCTTTTGATGTAGCATTTGCTTCCAAAAACTTTGAAGTATTTTACAGTAGGAGTCTTACCATACCAAAGTTCATGAGGAGTTTGACTGCTATTTACCCGAGCAGTTGTTTTGTTGAGAATAGTGACGACAGTGAATGTAGCTTCACCCCAGAAGGTTGCAAGAGTTCCAGACTCATCTAGCATAGCATGAGCCATTTGTTGAACAATTCTATTCATCCTTTCTACCACTCCATTTTGCTGAGGAGTCCTTGCAGTGGAGAATTCCCTTTTTATTCCATTTTCTTCAAAAAAGTCAAAGAATTCATCCGAGGTAAATTCCCCTCCTCGATCAGATCTGAGGCATTTGATTTTACGATCTGATTCATTCTCAACCAAAGCTTTCAAGGCTTTGAATTTTTCAAGTGCTTCATCTTTATGCTTTAGAAGTCCTATCCAACACATTCTGGAAAAATCATATAAAGTATTCTTCTCCACAAGGTGACCTTTTCCTTGATGGACCACATAAATCAGTATGAACAAGTTCAAGAGGCTTACTAGCTGATACTTCATTTTCAGGGAAATGCGACCTGGTTTGCTTACCAAATTGACATGATTTGCATATTGTATTTTCTGGAATGCTAATACCAGGAAGATCACGAACAACCTGGAATTTGCATGCTTATTTGAGAGAAGCTTAGATGCCCCAATATTCTGTGCCATAGCCAGTGTTCATCATTTTTGCTTAGATAACATTGTTGTTGTCCTCCTTTGAGTATGTATAAGTTGTTTAGAGAATCTTCGGCGAAATCACATAAATAATCATTTGTCGAGGCGTTTCGAACCAACCAGTGTGGTTCATCGTTTGGAGTTCTTATACCTTTGATCACAGTTTCACATGTATCAAGCTCACGAAAAACACATCCATTTGATCGAAATACTACTTCATTTCCTTGATCACACATTTGACTGACACTCAACAGTTTATGCTTTAGAGCATCAAAATACATAACATTTCCAGCTTTAACCTTTTCTTTAAAGAGAATAGAGCCTTTACCTTTATGGCAACATGAGTGTCATTTCCAAATGAGAGCTTCTTTTCCTTTTCTAAGGCATTATATGACTGAAGTTTTTCTTTGTCACCTGTCATGTGTTTTGAGCATCCATTGTTGATATACCACTGATTTTCTTGTCCTTCTGCATGCAAGGATATACCACATCTTTCTGGTTGCAGCTCTTTCTTTTTCCATATTTTGGGACTTAATGAAGTTTGCTCCTTCTGAGATGTTTGCCGAAATTTACTCCTGCATTCAGATTCTTCATGACTGAAGTTGTTGTAGATAGAGCATTCTATTTCATTTTCAAGAAGAGAAAAGTTATTGTAAGTCCGTTTTATGATCCCTGTCACATTCCTTTGATTTCGTGCTGCTCTAGTCATGATGATCTTGTACACAACACATTGAGCAACTTTGTGTCCAAATTTATGACATGAAAAACATTGGCCATTAAATAAGTTCCTACGATTATCGAATCTACTGACCTAGTGATTGTAGTTTCTATTGATATTCATTCTTGAAGCAGATTGAGTATGATTTACCTTAGGTTTGTTGTAGCTTTTGTTCATCTTTGAAGTAAATTGAGCCTGATTTACCTGGTGATCTTATTTAAGCCTTTGCTGACGATTGTCAAACTGTTCACTGCTCTTTGCTGCATCAAGATAGCTTTTAGTGGAGGTTGACGGCTTCTGTGATTGGGATGCTTCTTTAGTATATCCAAGACATGTCTTTATCAAAGGAGAACGCTGCTCTTTGATAATTTAATTTAATGTTTTTGATCCTTTAGCAAATCTAAGATTGAGAGCTTTTGTTTTCTCAATATACTTTCTTAGACCCACAATTTCACATTCCAGTTTTTCATTGTGTTTTTCTCTTTCAGCAAGTTGGAATGTCAAAGTATCTACAATCATATTATTTTCTTCTAAACAAATTTTGAGTTTAGAGATTTCTTCATAAAGATCATCTTCATCTAAAGCATCCAAGAAATTATCATCTTCAAAAGCCATCAAAAGTCTATAGTCATTACTGTTTTCATCTTCATCACTATTAGATAGACCATCACTATCTTCATGCGTATAGTAGCTTTTCTTACTTACACTTTGTTTTCTATTCCATTTTGCTGATTCTTTACCTTTATCAAGCTTATCTTTATGAGGACATTTGGCAGCGTAATGACCGACTCTTCCACAAGAAAAACATTTGAAAGGTAGTTTACCTCTGAATCTTCCGGAACCTCGTTGAAGGTTTTTGACAAAGTTTGCTTCTTCCTCTCCTTCTGAAATATGCTGATCATGAGTTCTTCTCTTTCCGAAGCTTAACAAATGCAGCTATCTCTCATTTCGATGGACTCTTTTCTCATTCAAAAAGCAGTAAGATCAGTGCAGCTGTGTCATAGTAATAGTCTGAAGATCCTGCTTTTTTCTTCTATGGCAGATACTTTTGATTCAAAAACTTAGTAGACAAGATCTTAAAACCTTTTCAACTAAAGTGAATTCTTTTATCTCTTCACCCAAATTCTTCATGCAATTAACAATCTCATCTATATGTAAGAAGTAACTAGCTATACTTTCATCATTGTGCATTTTGAGAGTTTCATATTGAATTATGAGAGTTTGCAGTTTTGCACATTTTACCTCAGTGTCTCCTTCATAGCTTAGAATGATCTTGTCCCATATTTATTTGGTGGATTTGAGCTACATAAATTTGAAAAATTTTGATTGTGACAGACTTGCCAATAATGTATTGACAGCCTTGGCATTGGTTTCATATTGCTTTTTACCTACCGCATCTGTAGGAATTGCCGATGGAAAAGTATATCCTCCTTCCACGGTTTCCTAGACATCCATTCCAAGAGATTGAAGATAGGTTGTGGTTCTTACCTTCCAATAAACGAAGTTGCTCCCATAAAATATTGGTGGTCTAATGGATCCCTCTTTTTCGTGGTTACTCATGATGATGGATCTTCCTTTAAGCGATCAAGCTTCTTCTTAAGGACCTGCTCTGATACCAATTGTTGGAAATAATACTGAGAGGGAGGGTGAATTAGTATTAGCAAGTCAATAATTTGTCATTTCCATAATCAGATTCATGTACGCTACTTCAATTAATGAAATTTGCATGTATATGCAACTGTGTTTAAAGCAACTAGCGTATATCCTGCAGACTTAAGATTCAGTTAATTCTTTATATGTTGATCTTTAATCAGTGCATCAGAACCATATAAAAAATAACCAGGTGCAGTAAAAATAGAACAGACAATCACACACAAGAAAATAAGATATAAGGTGGAAACCCAATGTGGGTGAAAACCACCTGCTGCAATCGTCTCTATCTTCTTTTTAATTAGAAACTTCTTTTTACAATTTTTGTACTGGTGCAGTCTTATACCAGTACCCAGGCTTCTACCTGTAGAAGGCTACAACCTTCTCTCGTTCTCTAGCTTCTCTTGGAAGGGAGCTACAACTCCCTAGCTCTTGCATTAGCCGAAATGTTTACTAGTTCGTAGGTGCCGACCTACAAAAGGCTCCAACCTTCTCTTTTCTTCCAGGGAACACATTTCATAAATTTTCGGACTGGATTCATCAATAGCATCATTCAATCATCTGCATCAACCAATCTCCTTTTGCACCAACCAAAACTGAATCAACCAATCACTTTGACAAATCTTCAGAATGCTGTAACCAAAATACAGTAACCAGAACCCAAGCCAGAACACATAACACTGCAACGGCAAATAGAAGTAGCTAAAATATATTTTGTGAAATGTACGCTACTTCCTTTTGTCAAACCTGCATGTATACACACTTTTATCAAGGAGAACCTGCGCACATATTTGCAAATCAAATTTAAGATGTATACATTGTTTTGATATGCCGAACCAATGTATATACGCGTCTTTTCTAAAATGAACCAGCGTACAGATCTGTAAATGATGATTTAAACTCTACAACAATTTTAGACTTCAGTTATACCCATATCATCATATTTACTGATTACAACATGTGCCAGTTATACATATAAATGATCAAAACCACATAAAGATACTTCACTTCAAGCCTTAAGATCTTGACCCATCATTAGATCTTATCCATCATCAAGCGCTAAGGTTCATCCTTGGTTCAAATCTAGCTATGAACCATAACCCGATAGGCTGTATATTAGATCTTGCTCTTCATCAGATATTCAATTCATGAGTGCCTTTTCCTAATGATCTTCTCCTCCTTTTATAGTCTTAGGCCTTACTCAATACCATGGACCAAAACCACTTAGAACCAATACCTTGGACCAATACCTGGGGTTCAACACTTCAGACAAGATACCTTGGACCAATACCATGGATCAAAATACCATGGACCAAATACCACGGACCAAAACTAAGTTTTCCAACATGTACGCGCCCTTCCTTCCGTGAAAGTGCGTGTGTACGCCATACACGCTTTTTGGTCTATGAACCCTCGTGTACACACAGCTTGGTCAATGGAGAACCTGCGTATACCTCTATTTCTTCATTCCGTGAGTCTGAATTGTGATTTGTCATCTGAGTGAGTTGCCATCAAGGACAACACTTGTGTCATAGTGCCAAATTTGTGTCATAATGCCAACAGTATAAATTTGATGGGCACTTCTATCTGTAATTTTTTTTATCATTTAAATATCATGTATTATGTGTTTTTTGTTAATTTTTTGTTGTGAATATAAAAATAAATTTTTGTTAATATGAGTTTACTATTTTATTTTAAAAAATTATTTAATTTCGGCTTGACCATAAAATAAGCTTCAACCAAGTAATATCATAGATGTGCATGTTTTATATTACTTAAAAAAGATCAAGCATATTCAACTGTGTTCATTCCTAATGCCAAACTAGCCAATCATTTGGTGAGATTATGTATAGTCACTATTTACGTAATTTCAAAAAAATTACAAGTTGTGCTAAATCATTCTTGAAAAGTTTTCAAGTAGCTTGTTTAAACCAATTAACTATAATGTATCTTGAAGAAGAATACTCGATCTCAGCTTTCAATTTGATCAGTTTGACTTAAGGAGGACCTTGTAAATAATAAAAAAAGTTTAAAACACTTTTAAATAAGAATTTGGGAGGATTATAACATTTTAGTAAATAATAATATGAAATCATGGATTTTGAAGAAATTCATAATATTTTTACAAGGAAGAATAGAGCTTTCCGGTAGACGAGCTAATACCTAAAAAGCGCAAACCCGATTGTGTTTAGTTTCAAGTGTGAACATATCTAACACATCGTAACCTTGGTAACCACACACTTGAGATTTCTGTATCCAACAACAAAATAGATTTATTTTCTAATCAAACTAATAAATAAACTCATTTTATAAAAACTAAGATCTATCACTAGTGTGCCAACACTAAAGAGACTACATAAAACTCAGAAAATCAAGTGAAAAGCAACTATTTCACCCAGATAAAAAAGAAAAGTCAGGGAGTGTTTTATTGTATTAAAAGGAACATTATACATCCCAGTATGGAGGCGACATGTGATTCTGTCCATGCTCAACATGGAGTTGACACGTGTACCTCTTAAAAAAAAATTATTCTCAAAATAGAAAAAGTAATGTGAACTATAATAAAAGAAAATAAAAGTAAATGTGCATGGTTATTTAATTTTAATTAAAAGCATTATAAAACATCAATAATCTAAACCTCTCTATGGTCACTAGATTTATTGTTGATATTACAACCTAATGGGGTAAAACAAATTCACTCACTATTGGTGATTAATAAAATATTTCGATGTAGTAATATAATTTCATATCAACTTTAGAGATAAAAAAAATTAGAAGCAAAACAAAATGCGAGTAAGATGTTTAAACCTTATACTTTTCAAAAATATTTAACACGAGGTTTAAAAAAACCATTTGAATATCTATGTTAATTAATTTATGTGTCAAAAGATTGTTAAAAAATATATATTTTAATGTCATATATAATAAAATATTCAATGTCCAAAAACCAATTCAAAGTTGAAAAAAAAATAAAAGATATCAAGTACTTCCCAACAAGAATAATAAGATGGAGATTTTTAATTCATTCAATTCTTAGTATATAATAATATGGCGCATTTAAAATATTAATAATAAAAAATTATTTCAATATGGATCATTAATAAAATATTTTAATATGAATGATTAACTAATATTGACTTATACTTAAAAATATATTAATAACAGGTATCCATTGGAGGAGGCGATCTGGAGCAGAGGAAGCGATGAAGGCACTTAACTAGGGTTAGGGTTCTGGAACGGGCCGTTTCTGGCAGACCTGTTCTCGGGATAGAGAGCAGTGGACCTGGAGCCACTCGCATCTGATTAGAGAGGCGGGGTGCGCAGAGATGAGAGGATTACAGAGGTCTGAAGGAAGGCGGGACTGATAGAGAAATGACAGATGGAGACGGGAGGGGAGAGATCCCCTCCTATAAAAATGTAGCGGTAGGGGAGACGAGTAGAAATGGGGTATACGGAGGTACCAACAAAAGTAACAAGGACACCCCAGTCATGGGGGCTCATTGGCAAGCAGGGCTAGGAAGCAAATGCCTGCCCAGAGCAACAAAAAAACCCAGGTTCGTAATCCCTAACAATAAACTTGAAGAATATGGAGGATACATGAAGGAGCATGCTCTGATATGCAAGTTTGTGGGGACTTGTCCATCTAAGAAGGATTTAGCCAAATGGATACAACAGAGATGGAAGCCCAAGGGACACATAGACCTAGAACTAGGGGCAAAAGGCTTTTTTACGGTTATTTTTGCTAACCTGGAAGACAAGGAGAGGGTTTTTGAAGGAGGACCCTATTTCCTGAACAACATTGGTTTATTTATGAGGAATTGGGAGGAATGCTACAAACTAGACAAAGAAAAAATGCTAGCGGCACCTATCTGGGTCCAGACTTCCAATCAAGTTCTAGGATCCAGAGATTCTGGAAGGAATAGGAAACACGATCGGGACATTTGTGAAAGTAGCTGAGACCACCAAAAGAGGAAGATATATGTCCTATGCCACGATCTGTGTATACATGAATATCACAGAACCGCTTCCGAAGTATATTGAAGTAGAGTACCATGATGAATTTTGTCAGCAACCAGTGGATCATGAGCATATCCCATTCCGATGTAGAATATGCCATGAATATGGTCATCTCTTTAAACAATTTCCCCTGAATGCATCTGGAGCAGCAGCAGAAAAGGGAGAGGAAGAAAAGAAGGAGACAGAGGCAAACAAGGAGGACGAAGAAGGGTTCACAGAAGTGCTGACTAGAAGGAAATAGCAAAAAGGATCATTTCCTCTAAAACCATTTGTCAAAACAACAACCAGAGAAAACCAAAACAAATTTGGGATCCTACAGGAGGAGGAAATGGAAAAGGAAAGGGAAGAAAGTGAAGAGGAACCAGGGGAACCTTTAAAAGGGGTGTTGGAGAGGTAAATCCCCTCTACGGATAGAGGCGATCCCTACTAGCCCAAAGGGGGTCTAGCAACAATCAAACAATGCTACACTGCAGGTTCCTAGTTGTAATTAACAAGTGGGTAAAAGAAACCTACTTGGATTCCAACGCTATGTTTGTCGAAGAGATGATCCTCTCGCTCCTTCGCTCCAGCCGATCACAGTCCTCCACTATCCTCGCGGACGGACACCTGCACAAGCAAAGAGAGAACAAACCCAAGCGTAAAATCTACTAAAAACAACTATGTATCAGTCAGGAAAGATACAATTTACATTAATCATTCATAGGACAAATGGAAATGGAACCATAAGAGTAGTCATCTATCTTTATTAATCAGAAAATAGAGTAAGGTACAACCGAAGTCCTGACGCTGAGTCCTTCTCTAGAGGGTC
>APFE031522032.1:45264-121549 GCA_000404065.3 Pinus taeda | reverse complement strand
TGGTGGTTGAGTGAGAGAAGCATAGATTTCTCAAGATGGAGCCTCAGCTAGTATCTCATTTTGGGTTGAAGCTAATTGGTAGTTGGGTTGACCAACATGATGATGAAGAGCATAGCCCAAGGCGAGTGAAGGAAACCACTCAGTTAGAGACTTCCAATATAGGGAGAGTTAGATCCAAGTAAGAAAAGGATTTGGTTAAGGGAGATTACAAGATATTTGAGTCTCCTAGCATCAAGAAGAAGACACAGGTACACATGGTACATGGCACTTATGACTAAAGAGGTGGACTTGAAGAGCATGGTGGGAAAACACGTCTTCAAAGCAGGTTTCACAAAAAAAAGTAGGGAAGCCTTCTAGTTCAAAGATAACAGCTACAACAACGAAGAATATGGTAATGTTGGGACATATCTACGTGTACGAGGTTATTCCATGAACACCTTCCTCACTAAGAGGGAGCGTTGAAAATGTTAGCGAGATAGAGTTCCTTGATTTGTGCCTCGTTGACACTTAATCTTTGGGATTAGGAAAATCCATGTAAATATTGTAAATAGCAAAATAAAGGAAATTGAAAGATGAAGAGGTATTAGGAGATGAAGCGTAATAATCTCCCTCTCCTTGTATATATCCACGTTGTATCTTAATGTAAACGAAATTCATTCGTGGAGTTATTCATTAATGAAAAGTTTTGTTTGCATAGATTCTTGGAAGTTGATTCTATGTGTGTTGTGTTGAATTTGACCTGTGGTAACCATTGAAACAACCCGTGCGTTGGTTATAAGTGTTGGTCACTTCATCACTGCGCGTTGAGGTTGGTCGAAACCTGGTGAATTGTTCATATGGTGAAATACAAAATTGAATGTGTTGAATGCACCGTTGAACTGAATGCATTAAATCATTGTTGAGTTGTGTGTTGTCTCTGCATTGAACCATTGAAGCTCATGGAAGACTGGTGAAAAATGTGACCGTGACCACCTCTACATTGAAACCTTGAAGTTCTTTGTTGTTGGGTTGAGTTTTGTAGTCTCTGCATACGCTGGTTGGGGAACTCGACTCCTGCAAATCAAAGTCTTGATGGTCGTAGTTCTAATTGTTGTAAGGGCATGGTCGTTCTATCTCCTCCCTGTGCGTTGATGTCATTGTTCTTACATGGCAAGGGCTAACCAGCCTGCCATAGGGCATTAAATGCCCTGGTACATGCATGTTGTATAACAAAATAACACATAGCCTTTATTTTTAATTTATGTAGCCACAAAAGGCTGTGTGTTATTTTGTTATACAACATGCATGTACCAGGGCATTTAATACCCTATAGCAGGCTGGTTAGCCCTTTCCGTTCTTACATAGTTTGTTGGTTGAGTTGAAATGATTGTGCATTGAATAATTCTGAAGGGTCCCATATGTTCAGGTGTGAAAGGTCGTAACGCATGTGAGTTGAGCTTTTAGAAGACCGTGCATGAGTCTGTATGCTATTAAATTGTCAGAAGTGCATATGGCATGTGATAATGGGATGCTCTTTTGAAATGTTATGCTTTTGAAAAACGTGATGGAACGTATGGTATATAATATATATGCGTGGTATATATGGTATGAAGTTATATAATAAGAAAATGTTTTTTTTGTCCTTTTTTAAGACCATAAAGTTCATGTAGGGAGTAATAAGCAGCACATGTCATACTAAATTGTATGAGTGAGTAGTGATATGTTACATGGTGGTGTGATGGTTTATATGCGCAATGAAGAGTGAAATTTTTCCATTTATATATTAAACAAGTTTCTTATCTCATTAAGAAGGTAAAAAATAATGTTGTAATTACTTTGGAAATCGAAAGAAGATAGGTTTTTTATAATGTATTCACTCATTTTCATAGTGGGAATACTTTTTATTAGTAAAGAGCATTACTTTGAGTGGTCCAAGAAGATAAAGCACACCTTAATTTTTAATGAGTTTTGGAAAGGAGTTTGTGAAGGAGAAGGAGACAATGCACAAAAAACCCACTTCAAACAAGGAGCTTTTCATTTGGGAAAACAAGAACAGTGAGGCCTATGACTTGATTGCAACATTAGTAAATGAAGAGGTGAGTCATCATATTTCGCCATTTCCAAATGCTTTTAAAGCTTTAAAGAAGTTGATGGAATTATATGGCTGACATTTTTTGCTTGAAGTTGTTCAATTGATGATCAAGTTGTTCAATCTTGAGTTGAAAAATGATGACCCTCTTGTCTTAGCATCATAAATAAAATCTATTATGCATAACATAAAATCCACTGGCGTTGAAATATATGTTCCTATCACAACTTATGTCAAGGCATTATATCTCACTTATCCACATTATCTCGAGTCATTGTAAGCAAGTGCCAAACTTAAGGAGATATTCTCTGACTCCCTTGAGAAGAAGTTTGTTGAAAGAGAGAAGGCTTTTGGGAAGAAGACAACTCCTCAATTCGAAGAAGTTGTATGCCTTGCATAAAAAGAGAATAATCATGGACAAGATTTTTCTAGATGAAGGGGTCGCCGAAGAGGACGATGACGGAAAAATTTTAGAGGTAGGGGGGGCAGATATTTCCAAGGAGAAAAGATTGATCTATCATTGTATAGATGCAATAGAAATGGACATTATGCTTCCACCAAAATTGAGCAAGAAATAAATGAAGACAAAAGTAAAACACACGGTAAAGGGAAAGGAAAAGCACCTGAGTCCGCTCATTATGTTGTGGCACATTATAACACTGGAGTAACTAAAGACTTATTCAATGCTTCACTTGTTTCATGGAAAGGTGCTTGGTTGCTTGATTCAAGAGCAACTTGCCACATGACTTTCAGAAGAGATTTCTTTGAAGAATTCACTGACTATGTTCATGGAGCAGTCTACTTTACAGATAAGTCAAAACTCAAGCCATCAGGGCTTGGCACCATCAGGATCAAATTGTCCAGTCTTCTAGAATTTCTTCTACATGATGTTCTATACCTCCCAGAGTTGAGGATAAACTTGTTGTATTTGGTCCACATCTGCCAGCAATGACACTCCATTCACATATTTGATGGAAAGGTTGAGAGAAAAGAATAATATCACTCACTTGTCATGACGGGGATAGAAGAAGAAAGACTTCTAAAGTTGCAAGGAACCTCTTCTCATGAACAAAACCTTTCATACAATTCTCACTATGATGAAGGTACACTTCCATTAAGTCTTTTATGGCATGATATATTTGGACACTTGAACTATGACAATCTTTGTTTGTTAAAGAAAAATGGTGTTACTGGTTTGCCTACAATTTTTAGGAAACTTAAGCAATGTGATGCTTGTATCTTAGAAAATCACAACAAACAATCATTTCATGATTCTCATTCCAAAGCACAAAGAAATATTGAACTCGTTCATTCTGATATGTGTGACCCTATGCCTATTCTTTTCGCAAATGGTAATAAATACATGAAGACATTTATTGATGACTACACCAGAATGTGTTGGGTATATTTATTGAAGAACAAATCTGAAGCTTCTGAAACATTCAAGAATTTTCATGCATGGATTGAAAATGATGCACAATCTCATATTAGCTCTATTCACACTGATAATGGAAAATAATATACTTCAAATGAATTTGAAAATTATCTTCGTCAGCATCGGATCAAACATCAAACAATCGATGCCTTATAATCCCCAACATAACAGAGTAGATGAAAGAATGAATAGGACAATCTTAAATATGGTACGTTCAGTGATATTTTTCAAGAATGTTAAGTTGATGTTTTGGGTTGATGCAGTTCCATGTGTTGTGTATATAAAGAATAGGTGTCCATCCATGTTATCAAAAACAAGACTCCCGATGAAATATGGTATGGCCACATTCATTCTGTGAGGATCTTAGGGTTTTTGGTTCCACTTGTTATGCCTTGATATCTAAGGAACAAAGAAACAGACTCAATGCAAAGAATAAAAAATGTATCTTCTTGGGGCACTCAAATACCTACAAAGCATATCATTTCTATGATGAAGTAAATAAGAAATTTATAATATTAGAGATGTGATTTTTCTAGAATCTTCCAAGACTGACAATGTTGTTGAGAGTGAAAGCTTGATTGCTTGGATAGATTCAGACATGTAAATTATTTTCAATATTTTGAAATGAGATTCTACATCTTGAAGGGGAGATCCAAATATTGGATCAATCTGTGGAATCACCTTCTGAAGCACTCTCTCCCCCACATAAAACTCCAACCACTGATCAAGATGACACTTTGAGTGATATCATCAACAAAATTGGGAGGCTAAATCTTGATTCATCCCCATCTCAGTCAACTGAGAAGCCTATGCCATCTCAGAAAGGTCCTCTAAAATGGCTCACAAAGACACTTCAAAGTGTTCGTGGTGATGAGGTTGGAAATAAAGGAACAAGAAGTTCAACTACACATAATGGAGGTGATGTAGACGATCTTGATTCACCTATTGATATGGATGTTTCTTATGATTGTGAACTAAATTTGTCCACAGATTTTGAACCAACTTCTTTCAAATAAGTCGCTTCTCATGATGAATGGCAAGAAGTGATTTAAAAATAATATGATGCTTTGATAAAGAATGACACCTGTAATATGGTTGATCCTCCATTGGGAACCAAACCAATTGGTTGCAAGTGGGTCTTCAAAAACAAGTATAAAGCAGATCGCTCACTTGAAAAGCATAAAGCCAAGCTTGTGGAAAAATGTTTTGCATAGAAGGAATGGGTTGATTATGAGGAGACTTTTTCCCCACAGCAAAATGGGCTACCATCCAGACAATTTTCCCTTGCAACTCAGAACGATTGGAAAGTCTATCAAATAGATGTAAAAACAACTTTCTTGAATGGATATATGAAAGAGAATGTTTGTATGTCCCAACGAGAAGGATTTGTTGTGAAGGATTAGGAACACAAAGTATGCAAGCTTGTAAAATCCTTGTATGGCCTTAAGCAAGCACCGCAAGATTGGTACAAGAAATTGACTGAGCATCTTTCGAAAGTCAATTTCAAACATTATGAGCTTGATGATGCAACTTTGTTTGTCAACAAAGTTGGAAAAAAATGGTATATCGTGTGGTGTATGTAGACGATCTTTTGATGACTAGGAACAATGATAAATACATTGCATCCATAAAGAAAGAACTGAGGAAAGGTTTTGAAAGGACAAATTTGGGCTATGTTCATTATTATATTGGTATTGAAGTAACCCAACATATGAAGTTTGTATTCCGCTCTCAGAAGAAGTGCATTGGAGATATGTTGAACAAGTTTGGCATGGCTGAGTGCAATCCTTTGAATACTCCAATGAAATAGAATTTAAAGCTCACCTTCACTGAAGGAAAAGAATTTGAGGATGCAACAAAGTACATACAACTCATAGGAAGTCTAAACTACCTAACTACTACCAGGCCAGACATTTCAGTTGTTGTTGGAACACTCTCTAGGTTTATGCAAAATCCTTGTGAGGGTCATCGGTATGATGCAAAATTATTTCTAAAGTACTTGAAGGGAACTCAAGACTTTGGACTCAAGTATACACAGGTGGATGACTTCAGCTTGATTGGATACTCTAACTTAGATTTTAATGGAGTAAATAAACCAGAGTATATACTTCATTTTATGTTATGAGTCTTGGATAAGGAGTTGTCTCTTGGAGGTCATATAAACAATCAATTCCAACAAAATCCACAACTGAGGCAGAATACGTAGCAGCAACTGAAGCAATGAAGGAAATTGTGTGGCTCAAGAAAATTCTAGAAGATTTGTAGCAAAAACAAGTGCATTCAACTCCTCTTTTGATTGAAAACACTTTTGTAATAAAGTTGGCCAAGATCTTAGAGTTCCATGATTGAACCAAGAAAATCAAAATAAAGAATCATCTGATGATGCCAAGACAATCCACCTACGACATTGTTACATAAATGAGCAGATTGCAGACATCTTCACCAAAGCACTTGAAAGAGAAAATTTTGAAAGATTTAGAATGATGCTTGGACTCACAACATCCCTTCAGATTAAGGGGGGATGTTGACACCTAATATTTTGGATTAGGTAAATCCATGTAAATATTGTAAATAGAAAAAAAAAGGAAATTGGAATATGAAGAGATATTGGGGGATGAAGCCTAACAGTCTCCCTCTCCTTATATATATCCATGTTCTCTTAATGTAAAAACAATCTATTCATGGAATTACTCTCCTAGCCCGAAATGCCTTAATCAAAGGAACCACAATGGGTTTCTCCTTGAGCATGCACAAGCTCATATGAATTAGGAGCTCATTCCTAAAATGGAGGACGATTTCCTAAAATTCAGGGCAAATTCCTAAATGTTAGGAGTGCAAGAAGAAACTGACTAGTACTAATTAGTGGAAGGATGAGTTTATTGTCTTCTAGTGTGAATTATTTTGGGTAAAGGACGAGTTGATTGAGTCAGAATCCTGAATTATAAGAATGATGTGTTAACACAACCAATGAGATTTTTTTAACTAGTCAATCAACATTTTGACTTTCCTATAGAAATTTCTAGCAATGGCCTAATCAAAGTGCTTATAAGGAAGAACAAAGGCACAAATTTATCATTGTATTGTGAGCATGAGTTGTTGAGACAAGGAAGTAGAGAGCACAGGTTGGTTCTTGTGTGTTGAGGGTTGTGCGAGTTGGTAGAAGGCATATTTCCCTTGCTCTTACACTAGGGATTCATAGTAGAGATCAAGCTAGGGAAGAGGGTAGTGTGATCAACATTTCTTGTAGGAGTTTCAAGGTTAGATCAAGCAAAGAGAGACAAGTGTGTATTTCAGATTGAAATAGTTGTATTTATAACAGATCAATTGCTTTGTTTCTATAAACAAAATTCTCAAACAAGCAGAGGGTTTTCCCAATTAAGTTCCCTAGAAAAAAATTGCTTTGAATTGTGTGATTATGTTTATGTTCATATTTCGTTGCAAATTAAGTAGAGAAAATCAATGTCCTAATGAAAAGAAACTAGCTTTCAAATTGTTCATTAGAGCGGTTTCATATTTTCATGGATTTTCTATAAATATATCCACTTGTGAAAGAGGGTTAGGAGCTAGTGGATGTGCCAAATTTGATATGCAAGATAAACAATGTAAAAATTTTCAAATTTGCAATTAAATGATTATCATTTAATGAAATAATCTTCAAAATAAATGAACAACTATTAACTTCTTTCTGAGGGCTCAATAGTGAAGTCAACTAGAAAAAATCAATCAATGGTGCAATAAGTGCTCTGGTTACTAAATGATTATATGTTAAAAAAATACAAATTTTAAGTTGTCCACAAGTTTTAAATATGTTTTATGATAAAGTAACACAAAAACTTTCATAGCATAAGTGAAGGAAGAAACATACAAGAGAGAGAATATCCCCTTAAAAGCAAGATGCCTTGAATATTTATACTAAGGAAAGAGATATATCATGGATAATAATCCGACAAGTGTTAGAATAAAGTTCTGAGATGTATAACAATGAGCTAAACAAGAATTTGAAAAAATGAATGGTGAATCTCCTTAGGGTATTCAATGTTAGCATTATAATTCACAAACAATATCTCTATATGAAAGATCAGTAATTATAAACACTTAGGAGATCAATTTCACCACTAGATATGGGCAAATATGGATCGTTAAACATGAAATTTTATCCTTGGGGTTTCTCCAAATTTGTCTTTTATGGTTATAATTTATTTTATTGATTTGAAAAAGCTTTAAATCAAGCCCTCAAACATTAAATAAAACCTTGAAGAATAATTCTATAGGGTCACTTTTTATAGTTAAGCACAACCCCTTAAATTAGCTAACCTAGGAAGAAGAAGAATGCACAAAATTTATGGTAGATTACAAAACTTTTCAAATAATAAACTTCTTTGATTTTCCAATGTTATATTTCCTTCTAAATAAAACAAAAAATGAAAGGACTTATATTTTTGAGTTTTTTGGGTTCGTTGTTGAGAGAAAAAAAGTGTCTTTCTCTAATTACAGCTATATGATTAAAAAATATGCCCATTTAAGAATTGGTTACTCGTATATTAAGGATTTAGATAAGAAATTAGAATCTTAGAGTAAAATAACTTTCTAATGAAGATAATGTATGAAGTCAAAATACCTATAAGAAGGGATTGCATTAGTGAAAATTTTAACTAACAAGATCAATTATAACATGATTAAAATATTTGAAACGCTTTCCAAAGAACCAAGAGTAAAATCTAAGTAAAGGATTAAGCAAATACCCAAGTTAACAAAGGTATATGGAAGAGATAAAATGCTAGACATCATCCTTCCAAGTGGTAAACATGCCCCTCAAATGGATCGATCTTGAAAATTTGTAGAAGTTTTGAAGTATAAGACACATCTTTAATGCACCGAGAAAATAACCAAGTAAGAGTTTAAAAATTTGACACCAACACCTCCAATTGATAAATCTTTGACAAAATATATTCTCTAGTGATATCCAACAACTTGGAATGAACAGAGAGCTTATAGTTATAGATGAGACTTTTGCATCCTTCTCATTCTTTATTATTTTTTTAATATCCCTAAATTTAACCTAGGAAATCCAAAAAGGTGACTTATCATTCACATAATGGATAAAACTAAGTCAAGCTACAAAGAAAGCATACCACATGTAGATAGAACTATCCAAATAAGGGGGTCATCCCACAAAATGAAGGTTGAATTGGTGAACAAGCTCAAAGTTGTCTTGAAAATTCATAGTTTAAGTCTCAAATCATGGTGTAGAAGCCCTCCCAATTTTGTCAACAATAAGTTGTAAATGAAATAGAGACTATATATGAATAAATATGAATGTTTAAGCACTAAACCCTAGCCTCAGGGTTTCTCCAAATCTTATTTTATTACTATGATTTATTTTTCAAATTTGATAAATCCTTAAATTAGACCACGAAACATTAGAAAAACCTTGAAGAACATATTAATAGGGTCCTTTTTCCTTTTCAGTGTTAGAAATAAACAATTAAGCACAAATCGTTGAATAAACTAGTGAAGAAGAAAAATAAAGCATGAAATTTATACTATACTAGGAAAAAATCTTAATAGTAACCTTTCTTTGATTTGTCCTCATTAGATATATGATCCAGGTGGCTCCAGAGACACACACAGGACAAAGAGGGCTTATGAATGCTCACAAATAAATGTTTTTGGATTATGCTCGAACTAGGTTTATGTTAAAGTTCTCGTTGTTGTGATCACAGTGGTGTGAACAGTTCGTCAATCCGAGTCCGAATGAGGAAGATAGAGGCAATCAAAGTTGGGTTGATTTTTTGCTAAATGGGCAGGTTTAACAAAGACACAATTTGAACTTTTCTAGCGGACGGAATCTGGCCAACTCTGGCCAGATTCTGGGAAAAATTGTTGCCTGGTTAAAATGACTCCTTCGGTCAAAAACTGAATTTTCAAAAATGCAATGTTTGTTTTATACAACAATATATATAATATATATATATATATATATAATATATATATAATATATATATAATATATATACATATAGGGGTGCGGGCCACCAACCCGCCACCCAACCATATCATGTAACAATATCATATTGGTGGAGGGTGGGCCATGACCCCCTATCCCTGCCATGGATGTTGAAACCACGGAACCCACGAATTATACGCAGTTTGAGGTGGGTTGGCCTTGGGCACGGACCCAACCCCATTAATAATGAACAATGCATAACGGGTGGTGGGCCGACGCTTGGAGCACAGACCCAACCATGCCCAAAAAGAAACACAACTAGCCACTTGCACGGAGCAGGCGGAGGTGGGGTGGGTGGGCCTCCCAAGGCGGGCCCAGCTCGACCCTTGTTTAAAATTAAAAACTTTGTTATATAAAAAGAGGAGGAGGCGGGGTTTGACCGCTCGACCTCCTCCATATTAATCGAATCTGAAACCAACTCACCAAACGGCCTTATTGATTTATCCGCCCAGAAAAATTATATAAAAATTCACTTCACCAGTGTGCCCAAGAAGATGGAGAAACCATGAGTGGGCACAGAAAACAAGGCAGAGTTAATTCCTAATTAATTTCTATGCAGGTGGAACCATCACTAAGAAAAATTTCCAGGAGGGTGAAATTTTCGCAGTGTCCAAATTGGACAAAATTTATGTCGATCTTACACCTCTCAGCGACACAAACCCGATGGCGCAGTCATTTTCCTTATCTGAGCAACATAATTGCAGAGGACCTAGAGGAGGGAATCTTTGAGGAATCTAGGGGGAATCTAAAAGATTCCTTGAGCCCCAGATTTCCATTTTCTCAGAATTCAGAAATTTGACAGTTGATTTTGCACTATTCTATGCCACAAATCTGATGATGTGTTCAAATTTTCCATTTTCTCATTCTATTTTTCAGCCATTTTCTAAGTGTAGTGTAGGTGTCAGCATTCATGTGCGAGGAGCCATTTCCATGAGATTCGACGCCGCAAGATTCAACGTGCGACCAACCTTAACAGCTTGAAATTTTTCTTAAGATGGCCCTTGGATGTGAGGTATATACAGTGTATTCATATACTTATTTCCCTATGCATTGTGATGCACAGATCCCTATTTGATGCTTGATGTGGGATCTTATTTCTTACTCGTTTTCATGATTCCTGCTTGATGTGATACAGAATCATCTGTGTGATGTACTTGTTGTCATGATTCGTCATGTTGTGTTTTGAGATCCCTTTTTTGTATGTTGATGGGATACTCATGTGTTGTCATGCATGTTTGCATTGAGATCCCTTTTATGCCATGTTGGTGGGATGATCATCATGCATGAGTTTTGTGTCATACTGATAGGAGTCTTTTGACTGAGAGTTCCTATAGAGGAACATCTCTTGGAGCCATTCCTGCGTAAGGGAATTTTCCTTGTATGATAGTGACGTCACCTCTTATGTACATCATCACTATTGACAACACTTATGCCGCGGCCTACACCATCTTGACATTGGGGCCCAGAGATGTAGTCCCTCCTGGACGAACTCCATTATCAACGCCTTATGTTTTCATGTGTTGATGAATGTCATGTTCCTCTTTTTTACAACATGCACATGTATTCATTTATGTTTTTTTAAAAATGAAATTTAACACATCACAAAAGTAAAAGGTCTTGGAAGGGTCCTTTGTCACACCCGGACCTGGATCAATATATTTCTAAACAAAACAAAAATTAAAATTATTTGTATTTGAAGGTTTTTTTAGCGATTATTGGAAAAAAAAAGGTGCCTTTCTCTAATTTGTAAATGGGGTTAAGTTGTATGTGTTGAAGGAAATGTAACTAGGCTAGGTCTTCATAAATGTAATTTGGATATTTGTACTTATTCAAGAAGAGATAAATTATTTTTGTATTATTTGATGAGTTTCTTGCTCATTGAAAATAGGTCAAGCACATTTTGAAGTGAAAGTCAAAATGTAATTATGATAAGACCCTTTGAGGGCATGTTACATCATGTATGACATCATACAAGGTCAAGGGAACACCTCCAAGCATGGCCAAATCCTCTCCTAGCAGCAACGAAGTTTATAAGTAGAAAAACAATGAATAAATGTTGAATTATAGTACAAACTATAAGTTAGCCTAATGGACAGTCTAGTTGGCCTAAAAGATGAGGGAAAAACCTCTTTTAATAGAGGTTTTCCACTTCTCATTTGGACACATACTTCACTCTGAAATCTGCAAGAAAAAGAGAGCTAAAAGGACTAATATAAGGCAAGGAAAAGGGCTACAAGGGCAGCAAGTTAAGGAGACAAGATAACAAAGGTAAGGAGGACTTTTCCGAAGCAGCTATAGCCACACGTGTGAGGTAAAGGAAGGTCTGACTGTGGCCATAGCAGCAGAAAATAATAGGTCAATATCACTGTTTTGGGTGCAAACAAGGTCTACTAGCCCTCTCTACAAGTAAAAGAGAAGCCCTCATATACGAAGGAAGAAGGACCAAGATCGAAGTAGGAAGGACTCTTTCTAGGGCTAGAAAAAATCACACATGCAAGGAGAAAGAAGGGTGTGACAATAACAAACAATCCTTTGTTTGGGTGAGAGATCAAGCCTCCAAAGACTTACAAGCCTAGTGAAGGAGTCCATATCTCTAAGGTGATAAAGACTCTAATTGGAAGACGAAGTGCTGGAAGACAAAGTGGCAGAAGAAGTGCCGGAAGATGTGTCAGAAAATGTGTTGGAAGTGACAGTGCAGAAAGAGGAAGGATTTGACTTATGCTTGGAGGATATCCTAGTCAAGGGTCTAGTGTTTAGCAGTTGTTCAAATAAGAATCTTCAATAAGATAAATCTTACAAAGGGTTTTCCTCTTAAGAGTGGAGAGGGTTTGTTCCTAACAGAGAGCCAAAATTTTGTGTTCTTGTTATTTTATTTTTGGTAGCAGTTTGATGAAGCACACACATATGCACTAATAATAAGAAAAAGTAAAAAGACTTCACAAATTGTTATCAAGTCTCAAAGAATCATCACA
This sequence comes from Pinus taeda, assembly GCA_000404065.3. Classification (NCBI taxonomy): domain Eukaryota; kingdom Viridiplantae; phylum Streptophyta; class Pinopsida; order Pinales; family Pinaceae; genus Pinus; species Pinus taeda. Next base: position 109,068 of record APFE031522032.1, on the reverse strand, counting down.
ACATTACTTTGACCTAGATTCTCTAACATGGGATCAAAGCTAAGGTGACACATCAAGGAAAGGGAAACTCAAGAACACTCATCAAGGAGAAACATCTACAATGTTGAAGTATCAAGTGTAGAAGTCTCAAATCACTTCAAGGACAAGAAGGGTCTACAATCCACCATTCACCAAGGAGGTCTACAAACCTAGAAGAAGAGCCTTACATAAAGGCACCTACAAACAAGAGAAGATTGGAGCAAGCTACAATTCATCAAGAAGATCTCATCATCAAGCAAGAAGGCAACTTGAAAAGCATCAAGATCCAGGGAATACAAGCCACCAAGCCTTCAAGGAAGAAGCAATTCCATCACATCTCAAAATCTATCAAGTAAGTACATGCCCCCTTCTGAATATACATCAATGTCTTTTTGCAAGGAAATCAATGAATTGGTAGGGACCAATAACTTTGTTGCATGGAAGAAGAGGACTAATCTACTGGTGAGCACCAGTATTGCAGCAACAATGCTGCAACTCCTGGGCTGCCTACTTTACTCTTATCAACCCGGTAGTTCGTAACAAACTTAGAAGCGACGGTGATGTATGCATAAGTACTAGTTCTTACTGCAGGTTGTCACTTGGTCAGCCGGCGCAAGATCACTAGGAGCTCAAGCCAACTTCTATGGATTCCAAAAGAAGCTCTATATGTGATGAAAGGAAATAAAGACTACTCTAGAGATACTATTCTAACTGCAGAAAGGAGAAAGTCTGAAATGTAAAGCAAAACTAGTAAACCGAAATTAACCAACTAATCCAACTTTTGTAGAAAGCACTATGAAAATCATGAAAAGAATGCCATTACCTACCTAAGGAAGTAAACAACATCTAACTAAGCTATTTCTAGAAGTAAATGAGCAAAAAAACATCTTTTTGGATTTTTATGTATTTTTGTGTGAATTTGACATGCATGTAATTTATTGTTTGTGGATGTGGCAACGAATAGGTGGCGTTGGAGGGCGGTTTTGGTACTTGAGGGGATGTAGGATGGTGTGGATGGGTCTTAGGATGTCTCAAGTGGCCTTCTAGAGGCCTTTCCCACACTCGGACTTCAAAAGAAAGCCTACAAGAAAATCTATAGGAGGACATAGGAAATCTACAGGAGGCCTCCAGGAGGAGGCCGAGAGCAGTTTTCACTATTTTGAGGGTGTGAGAGGGGGTGAAAAAGGTGGATGAAGGTTGGAATGAGGTTTTAGGGCACCTAGGGTCTACCAAGAATCATAAGGAGAGATAAAGATGATTGGATTTGCTCAAGGAGAGAGGAAGAAGTTCTGTGGAAAATGCAGGAAACTAAGGCAGAATTGAGGGGAGACTTGGGTGACCTATAGGGCATGGATCAGATGGAGGATGGGATGGCTGATAGGCTGGACTACTACTAGAAGAGATCTACTACATAACAAAACTAGCAATCAACCAAGGAAATCAAGCAAGCAATGAAATGAGTGCATCTAGGAAAACATAGTTTTGCATCAAAATAGTCTAAACCATGATCTATGGAAGGAAATGTTGATAACTGCTGCAAGAAAGGAAATCATGAAAGAATACTATTGTAAATAAAGAAGTGAGCATGATGAAGAAATTCTGAAGCAAAGAAAAACTAGACTATTAACCACTAAAAAGCTGCAAACATTAGAAGTCCTATGAACGAGGAAAATCTGTGTTTTTGGGGAAGCAAGAGGGTCTTTGCCTCAAATCGCGGTCCCAAAGGGAGAAAGAGAGGCCAAGGCACTATTTCTAGCCTTTTGAATCTTTTATTTATCACTACTTAACCTGCTATAGAAAGCATAAATGGAAGCAAATTACTAAATCATCAAAAGCAAGCTATTCCTAACCATAAAAGAAATACATCTAACAACAACCTAATCTATGGCTGAAATAAAACATAAAAATACAAGTAAAGAGGAGCTTGGCTACTTGGATTGGGCCCTAACCCAAGAGCTTCAATCCTCTGAGGTAACTCAGTGCTAGCTCAAAAAGGATTCCATCTTTATTTTCAAAACAACAACAAGATTACATGAAACTATCAAAAAATAATAAGCTCGAAGTTGAGCAGAGTTTACATAAGCAAAAATCCAACAAAAATATGACCCTAGTGAGGCCCTAGGCTTCTCTACTTATAAAAATGAAGCTACCAACAACTTCCTTAAAATTAGAGAGGCTTGGCTCCCAAAACTCGAGATAATCATTAGTCATCCTTCACTTGCTCGGCCGCCTTCTAGTGCATGACTTGGCTGCTTGTACTCTGAGCTGAATGAAGGGGAATTTGAAGTGAGGAGTAATAAATGAGGGGTATTCCCTCCTATAAGTCCTATCCTTTGTCCACTTCGAGTTATTGCTGCCATTTTTCCACTGGATTAGGAGGTAAAATGAGCCCATATAATTACCCATTTATGAGGTTCATCATCACCCCCCACTGAAAGTGTTGCTCATCCTCTGATCAACTTAGTCCATCTCCTCATATTTTATGGCCCTGGTGGCCTCCATAGCATCCCAAGCCTCTGATGTGGTCTCCTCTTCCTTGTCATGGAATCCTGCCTTCCTTTCTATCTCTTCCCACTTCTCCTCCTCTTCTTCTTCTCTTCTGCCTTCCAGCATGCCTAACAGCAGTGGGGGACTCAATTTGAGGCCAATCCAGTTGACCTTTAGCCTCTACATGGAGTGCTTGTACATTGGCACTCTTCTTAATGCCTCCTTCATCCTCATGGGGGAATGTTATTCCCTGATCTGCAGACTGTGTGGCAAGGTGTTCCATCTCCTCATGCATGCATGCACACATTCATCCCCAAGTAGCCTTTGCATATCCTCAAAGTGTGTAATGGCTTGTGCCTGATCACTTATATATCTAGGGGAAATCTGAGTATTATTAGCAAGCAGGTTATGTGTGCTAATGAGTTCCATGGGGTCTGATGGTTCAGCTCTTATCATTAATGGCTCATTTTGCGCTTTTATCAAGTATCTTCTTATTTCTGCTGCCCTCAACTCTTCATGGCTCATCCATGAGGCCATGACCATTAGTTACAGGTTCCCTAGCTTGGCATTGGGGTCCCACACATTCATGTCTATGAGGACAATGATATGTAGGTAGAATTCTACCATTTTTGCGTTATCTTCTAATTTGTTTTGGTCACACAAGTCCATAAAATGCCTGTAATCTTGGAAAGGCATTGTGCCTCTTTGTGCCAAAGTCTTAATCTGAAATTGCAACCATTGGTCCTTGAGATATAGGTCATAGGATTTTTCTAGTGTTCTACATTGCAATGCCTCCATGGATACGCTGGCCATGCATGCCAGCTGAGTCTCCTTCTCTTGCAGCTGCCTCCTTATCAATTCGTTTTTAGTTTCAAGGTGGCTCCTTGTTATTGCTTCCGTGTTTCTGATATCACTTATCTCTTTGCCCATTTCTTTGAGTTTGTTTTCCATATGGCCAAAATCCTCAACTCACTTGGATTTGGCTATTTGCATCCATCTATGTGTTCTTATTCTCTCTTTCTCTAATTCAAAGAATAGTGGAATTGCAAACTTTTGTGGAATTATCCTTCCTCCCTCATGCAGATTGTAATAGGAAGCCAAACTAGGTTGGGGATCAGGTTCTTATAACTCTGGTATTTCCTCCTTTCCCTATGGTTGTTCTTCTATCCTTTTCTCAAGTTGTTTGGTCTCCTGTAGTTTTGACAATGTCTCCTGTAGAACTGTCTGAGCCTCTTGTAGGACTGTTTTTGGGTCCTATAGTTCTACCTTTTCTTTCCATGTAGGAGATCTAGGAGTCCCCCTTTCATATGTGATAGGTGCCTTGGAAGGGCATTCTTTTCCTTGGGCAGAGGGTGAATCTTCAATTGTAATTGGCATTTTTGAAAAGGGTTGAGGTTTCCCTGTTCTGATCCTTGTGCTCTTCCTAGCCCTGAAATACATGGAGGCCTGCCTTTTCCTCTTTTGTTTTGGATTTATTGGTGTACTGAGGGCAGTGAGGGTAGTTGTTGCCTCTCTTTCCAGAGTCCTAGGGGACACTTCTCCTTGTTCTATCTTTTCTGCCTCTTTCTCTCCTTCTTCTGTCTCTTTTTCTGTCTCTGTTTGCTCTGTTTCTTCCTGCTTTGTTTCTTCAGTTTTCTCCTCTATCTTAGTTTCCTTTTCCTTCCCTTCTTGTTCTACTAAGCCACGAGTGGCTTCACCTTCTCCCCCTTGCTGCTCTTCCTCATCACTACTAGTAGGATTGACATCATAGGTTAGGGCCTTTATTTCATCCTCAGTTGTCATGTTTCAGAAGATTTCCCATGCTATAGGGAGTGTAAATGTATGGAGGGCTTCTTTCACTAAAATTTTGATTAACCCATGGTGAGTTAGCTGCTCTGGATTTCTTGCTTGAACCTTACTGTTGGAATCAATGAGGGACTGCAGGAGGAAGTAGGGGATGCTAAGCTTCTTAGGTGTTGGAGTGTCCATCCCATACTTTAATTCATGGAGGATTCTAAAGTGATAACCATAGACAATGTTGTACCTCCCCTCACAAGAAATGTATTTGATTATTTATAATTAACTTCATCCCAAGTTATATGGTATGCCTAGCCTCTAATGTCCATTTTACCCTCTCACAGGGGTTTCATTGTTTTGGAAAAAAAAATTCTTATGCATGCCTGCCCAATTGTTTCTCAATCCTTACTCCAAAGGCACCAAGAGGAAGGGTAGTTGACCGTTATACTTATAAATTCAGGGTTATCTTCCATGGAAAGGCCTCTAAAAAGGTGAATAGTGGCATGTGTTTTTGGTGTGAGAGACCAAGAGGGGCAAATTCTTGGGCAATTTCCCTCATCAAAAACCCTCCGTATTTCCTCAAAAAAAAAGTTCATCCAATTTGTCTCTTGTGAAATTATGCCATCTGCTTGGGGATGTGCATGGAGCCTGGAAAGGAGTTTGGTGGCTTCCTTCCTCATAAACATCCTGTCCATTTTGTTTATACTTCTTTTTTGGAAACCAAATTGTGGAGAATGGGAGACACATGATTTTTTGGAGAAAACAAGAAACAGAGGCCTGTGTTTTTTTTTTTTTAAATAATTTTTTTTTTTATTTTTTTATTTTTTTATTTTTTTTTTAATGTATTTCGTCCTCCTAAAGGCTTTATTTCCTCCTCAAATTTAAACCACTTCTTGCATATATTTATATTCAATGGGGGAATGCATGGAACCTACCTCCTCAGACTGAAAATTGTGCTAAAACAACTCACTACCTCTCTTGTAGAACCCTGTTGTCCCTCCTGTAGAATTCCTGTAGGTGATCTTATAGAACTTGTAAGTGCTCCTGTAGAAAACGCCGAGAGCAAGAATATGGGAGAGATCAATGGAGAACAATGGTTACAAGGCTGTGTGGGCACGAGGAGACTGCTCTAGATGAGTTTCGAGGAGAGAATGAAGGAAAAGGTGGTGAGAGTGCTCGAAGAGGAGTAATTAATGCCCTTTATGGATATTTTTGGTGATGGAGGGTGAGCTGGCATAATATACACTGGCCATATTTTGACCGTTGGTCCCCACCTGCCTTGTCATCATGTCCCCTCCTCGTAATCATCCCTCATGATTGCATTGGAGTTCACACTTCCTCCACTACTTGTCCTTGACATCTTTCTTGAGTTTGATTGTGCGCATGTGTGGGTGACATCTTCAGATGAGTGGAGTCAACTAGATGAAGGTGGCCAAGTTAACTGGCCACCTTTCCCTCGTTCAACCTCAACCATCTCATTGCTTTTTCATGCCTTCTAATTACACAAATGCAAACAGAGGAGTGGGTTAGTTACTTACCTGAGATCTGAATGTATTTGCTATGAGGTGTTGTGGCTCTCTCTCTGCTAAATTCCTGTTTCTTTTGATGCATGATGTTTGCTTGCTGATGTGTGGCTATGTCTTGTGCAAGTTCTTCTCTGGCTAGATCTAAGCTTCAGGTTTCTTCTTCAACCTTCATGTTTACACTCTCTTGTTGCTAATGTTGGATTTTAATGGGATCGGTTGCTACAGGAATTCCTACAGCAGCTCCTGTAGCTGTGTCTCCCCTTGAAACTTCAGCTTCTTTTTGTGCTTGGAGCTATGAGGATGATGCCAGAGATGTAGATAGATATGGAGAGGTAATAGGTAGGCTTCAGATGAGGTGGATGGTGATGTTTCCTCTCTTATTTTTTTGTGTTTTTTTTCTTTTCCTGAAAACTGTTTTTCTGTGTTTTTCTTGGACATGAATAATAATGATGCTTGTGTGTGATGAAGGCTCGGAATTGATGGCAAGGAGGTTTGAAGACTGTAGGAGGTTTTTTAGGTTTTTTATGAGGCTTCCTTGTCCCTCAAACTGCCTTTTATACCCATTTCTGGCTCTCTGTAATTCCTACAAGAGCCTCTTGTAGAAAACACAGAGCCTCCTGTACAAAACACAGTGCTTGAAAAAGAAGCACAGTGAGGTGAAAGAAATGCCAAGAATGATGGAGAAAGGTGTGGGAAGGTAGGATAGGTGTTGGTGTTGGTTTCAGGGCTCCCTTATCATCTTCTGCTGCTTTCTGTAGTCCTCCTGCAAACCTGCAATGCAAATGAAAATTCATTTTTCTTTTTCTCTTTTTTCTCTTTTTTTTTTTTGAAAACAACTAGGGTGCCTCAGGGAGGTTTTTGCCCTAGTTGCCTGCCTTGGGCACCTCCAAGGGAGGTTTTCAATCCAATGATGGGACTCAAGCGCCTCATGGAGATTTTCACTTGAGTCCTTATTTTTTATTTTTTCTTTTTCTTTAGTGAGTGGGTGAAATGGAAGCTAAGACATGCTCCACTACCATCACTATCTTATTCAAATCTTCAATGAACTCTCACTTGGAGAGGGGTTTCTTGTAGACTTTTAACTGATTTCCATTGACAAGCATGGGTATGGCTTCATCATCAATGGTTCTGATCAAAACTGAACCCTTGTCATTGCATTTCTCCATAGTGTAGGGTCCCAGCCATCTTGTCCTTAGCTTGCCCTTGAAATCTTTGTATCTTGAATCATAGAGTGGTGCCCAATATCCCTCTTGGAATTGCTTCTTCTTGATATTTTTGTCATGCGATATCTTTCTCTGAAGCTGAACTACCTCTGTATGGAGAAGGGCCTACATTTTGTGTTCATCCAATCCATTGAGCTGAAGTAATCTTTCTTTCTATGCATGGCTAAGGTCTAGGTCCAGCTGAGCTGCCATCCTTAGGGTATTGAATTCAAATTCTATTGACAATAAAGCCTTCTTCTCATAGACCAGCTCATAGGGTGTGAATCCTGTGGTGGTATTCCATGTTGTGTTGTAGGCCCAAGTGGCCTCAACTAATTTGTTCGCACAGTCTTTTCTGCTACTGCTCACTACCTTTGTCAGGATCCCTTCCAATGCTCTGTTAGTGACCTCCACCTGCCCATTGGCTTGTGGATGGTAAGGGGTCGAAGTTTTGTGCTTGATTCTATGAGGTGTGAGAAGGTCTTCAATCAAATTGGAAGTGAACTGACTACCTTGATCTGTGACCAACTCTCTTGGATACCCAAACTTGTAGAATATGTTCTCTCTAAAAAATTCAACTACTTTTTCCTCTGTCACTGCTTTGATTGCTTTTGTCTCTGCCCACTTTGTCAGGTAATTGGTGCACACAATGATGTATTGTTTCTGCTTTGAAGGAGGGCTAGTAGGACCCACAAATTCCTTGCCCCACTTCTCAAATGGCTCAAAGGTCACTTGAGGCTGCATGGGAATCTCATCCTTTGGAGTAGGTTTCCCCATCCTCTGACACTGATCACACTGGCTGGTATATCTCCTCACATCCTGATGAAGAGTCGGCTAGTAGTAGCATGCTTGTAGTATCTTGAAGGTAGTTCTTTTTGCTGCAAAATGACCTCCACAAGGCCCGTCATGATAGGTCAGGAGGATGTCAAAGGCTTCCTCCTCCCTAACATATCTTCTCAAGATCTGATCTGGGCCAAGTTTGAAGAGATTGTCCCCAATCCAGGTAAAATGGGTGGTTTTCCTTACTGTCTTGCTCTTCTCTTTTGAGGACAGGTGTGGTGGGAACTGTTCTGAAACCAAGTAGTTTTCAATATCTTCAAACCATGGAGAGAGTACTGAGATAGAAAATAGGTGTTCATCTGGCATTTGGTCATCCACCATTTCTTCTTCACTTGCAGGCAAATTTGCTCTAGACAAAAAGTCAGCAACAACATTTTCTTTACCAGGCTTATCAATAATGGTCAAATCAAACTGCTACAGTAAAAGCAACCATCTAACAATGCCAGCATTTACATCTGGTTTGTTCATTAAATATCTAATTACAGCGTGATTAGTGTGCACAAAGTTTGATAGCCTGTGACATAATGTCTGAATTTTTTTAAGGAATGCACGACAGCTAGGAGTTCCTTCTTGGTCACTGTATAGTTTAACTTTTCCTTTGACAAGTTTTTGCTTATAAAGTATATGGCAGAAGGTAACATTTCATCAAATTTTCCTAAGGCTGCTCCTATTTCTTTTTTCAAGGCATCTGTGTGAATGTGGAAAGGTAGGGCCTAGTTTGGGCCTCTGAGAATTGGGGCAGTCACTAGCTTGCTCTTCAAGGTATCTAAGGCTTCTTAACAATTTTTCAACCATATTAACTCAACATCTTTGCCTAAGAGGCCAAACAAAGGAGAGGCTAGCTTGCTGAAATCCTTAATGAATCTCTGGTAATACCCAGCTAAGCCTAAGAAACTTTTGATATCTCTCACTTTTTGAGGAGGTGGGACCCTTTGGATGATGGCAATTTTGTTGGGGTCCACCTACAGTCCTTGTTGAGATATTGCATGACCTAGCACGGTCCCTTCAGTCATAAAAAATTCACATTTTTCCGAATTGAGGGACAGGTTCATCTCAATACACTTGCCTAGAACTTTTCCTAGGTTAGATAAACTTCCTGAAAGTTAGAGCCATAAGGAGTAAAATCATCCATGTATATTTCTACCGCATCATGAACCACTTCAAAAAATATACTCAATACCGCTCTTTGGAAAGTGGCTGGAGCGTTGCACAAACCAAAAGGAAGGATTCGATATGCAAAGGTACCCCATGGACAAGTGAAAGTGGTCTTATCTTGGTCTTCCGGTCTGATTTGAATCTGATTGTACCCGCTAGACCCATCTAGGAAAGAGAAAAACTTTGTCCCTGCCAGACTGTCTAATACTTGATCTATGAAAGGTAAATGAAAATGGTCCTTTTTAGTGTCTTTGTTCAAATTCCGATAGTTGACATAGATTCTCCACTTACCACTTTTCTTGGGCACTAGCACCAAAGGAGAGACCCATTCACTGTCAGAGATGGGATAAATGAATCCTACATCAAGCAATTTCTACAGTTCTTCGTTAACAATATCTTTAAGTGTTGGGTTCATCCTCCTTTGAGGCTGACTAATTGGCTTGCAATCCTCCTTGATGTATATATAATGAGTACATACTGAATGGTGCACTCCCTTCATCTCCTTATAACTTCAGGTGAAGGCATCTAGGTGTTTTCTTAGCAGGCTACACAGTTCCTTCTCCTGAGAAGTAGATAGGGATGGATTGGTTTTCAATGTTCTTTCTGGGCTGAACTCTATATTTTTGACATGGGGAGGAGTAGGATCGGCCACACAGAGATCAGTTGAGGGGTTGTTTTGGGTTTCTCTTACTATGTCTTCTAACGGTGATACACTGGGAGGTGGATTTTGAATCAAATTTTTGATCATATCATCCTCATCTTGCAGTCCCCCCCCCCCCCCCCAATGGAAGTTTCTAATGTACAAAGTGGTGCAGAATAAACTTCATCCTCATCTTCCTCCTCCAACCAGAGAGGTAGAGCATGTTCTGGCAAGGGTTGGGAAGGAGGGTATAGGATTAACTACTTGGACATGTGCCCATTCTTTATGGTCATGTTCCCAGCTCGATAGTTGATGTAGGCATTGGCTGTAGCCAACCGGGGTCTTCCCAGAATGAGAGGATACCCAGTGAGCTTTGCCTATGGCTGGAGAACTAAGAAATTAGCAGGGTACTCCCAAGAATCAATGGAGACCATCACATCTTCCATAATCCGCTTAGGGTTCATGGTGGAGCGGTCCGCTAGCTGTAGCACGGTCGTGGTCCTCCTGAAGGAGCCCTAGAGGTTAAGTTTGAGCATTGTGTCCTTTGTCATCACATTGATGGCAGCTCCCAGATCAATCAAGGTGTGTGGGATCATGGTTCCATTGATGTGGACATCAACTACTGGGCTTCTAGGGTCCAAATATTTTGGACAGATTACCTACCCTAACATCAAGTCGGATAGTTTTCCTATGACATTGATGGTTGTGGCATCTCTCTTGTGCCTTCCTAGATGCCTAAAGCACTTCTCTTTGATTAACCTATTGTAGATAGGTACATCTTTTATGGCTTGGAGAAGTAGTATGTTTACACATAAATGCTTCAATTCTCCTAGGAGTTCGGTTTCTTCTGGGGTAGGCTAGACTGTTATAGATAGTCTCTCAGGAAAGGGTGGATTTTCTTTAGGTTCGCTTTCCTCTTTATCGTCCTCAACCTCCCTAGTTGGAGGCTGGCTATCTGGGAGAACTTCCTATATCGCAAGTTAATTTCTTGAATCTCCACAGCATAAGTTGGCATGAAGGTTCCCCGCTATACACTTGTTGAGCCTCTCTGTTGTTCAGGTTCGGATTTGGTTGGGCAAGAATTTTGGGTTGCTTTGGTGGAGCAGGAGGTAACGATTGTGGTTGGGTAGGTGGTGGAGGCAAAAGAGCGGGAAGACAGTTGTATTGGGGCCTCCACCCCTGATGAGATGCATTCCACTGAGGTTGTGGCTGAGCAAAGGATTGAAATGAATGGGTGGTTGGTTGGGCATGATATTGAGATGTAAAGGACCAAGGAGGTGGTGTGGACCAGGAAAGATGAGCAGGGGGACCCCAAGAAGGTATGGAGGGAACTTGGTTGGTGTTGTAGTATGCCTGAGATGTCCCTTGCATCCCCTGCTGGTATGGTCTAGGTCCAGGCGGCCTTCTTTGGTTTATGTAGTAGAGCTGTTTAGTGACTCCCTCATCCCCTTAACATACAAATTTAAGTCTGGGCAAGAAAGGGAACTTATCTGTAGAATGATTTTCTTCACAGATTGAACAAACCTCTATAGAGTTCAATGGGAATTCATTCGTAGTATGCCTCTTGGTGCATCTAGGGAAAAAAATGGCCAAAGCCCTCTCTGCTTCTTCTTGTTTTCTTTTGATATGTAAGGTGTCCATTTGCATGGCAAGAGTCTGCAGCATCTCACTCTTGAAGTCTTCCAGCATGTTCACAATTTCGCCTTTAATGGCTGAGTTAGAGGAAGAGGTATTGGCTATGGGTTGACTCCCCCTACCTTTCTTTTTGGCTGCTCTATAATGGTTTATAAAAATAGTCTCTATCTCCTCATAGGGTAGTTGGTAGATGTCTCCCTCGGCCAGCAGATGGAGGGTGTCTAAAATATCTTCCTGAATTCCCCTAAGCAGGACCAACTTCAGAGACTCAGGGTCAAGTGTACACCTGAACCTTTTGTAACTGAGCTGGAACCTCTCCTCATAGTCTTCTAGGGACTCATCACTTCCTATAGTCATTCAGAAAATTTCTTCTTTAGTATCTTTTGACCTACAATAGTCTTGATACTTGTTGTTAAAAGCTTGTTGCATCTGAGCCCAAGTTGTGATGCTATTGCTAGGTAATCCTATGAACTAGTGTAGTGTTGCATCCTTGAGAGTAGAAGGGAACAGTTTCAACTTTTTCTCATCTTCTGCATAGTCATAGGTTCGACAGATAACAACAAACTCAAACAAAAAGGTGTTAGGATCTTCCGTAGTTAGACCATGGAAATGAGGTAGGGCAGAAGGGATTATATTCTTCATTTTGGTGTCCCCATTGGTCTCCCGAATGGGAAAGGTACCCTCTATTCTCTCTCCATTTCCCCTAGCATTTATGTTTTCAACCATTGGCTCCAAAGGAATGTTTTCTTTTTCTTCTTCTTGTATAGATTCTTCAAATATGTCTGGTTGTTCACCGAAGGGTTCTTCTTGATCGTAGCTGTCGAAGAAGAGAGAAGGCTAGCTATGTGAAGCAGTGGGGGTGTTGGGCAAAATTTTTCTTGAGTTATCTCTATTCCTACGAGGCATGAAAGGAAATATTTTTGGTTGGTTTTTGTTTCTTTTTTCCCCACACTGATAGTACCTACAAAACTGAAATTGATTGAACAAAACAAATTGCAACTAGTTGAAATGAACTTGCTGAAATGAAATTTGTAGAATTGAAGAGGAAAGCAAGGAAATGTAGAATTTTAAAGAAGAGAAATGACTAGTCTACTTTTGGTGAAATGAAATTTGTAGAATTGAAGAGGAAAGCAAGGAAATGCAGAACTTGAAAGAAGAGAAATGACTAGTCTACTTTTGCTGAAATAAACTATTAGTAGAATGTTGCAATAATAAAACAGAAGAAAGCAGTAATCATAGAATACTCTGATGCTTCGCCGGAAATGGCACCAAAAAGTGGTGAGCACCAATATTGCAGAAACAATGCTGCAACTCCTGGGCTGCCTACTTTAATCTTATCAACCCGGTAGTTCGTAACAAACTTGGAAGCGACGGTGTTGTATGCACAAGTACTAGTTCTTACTATAGGTTGTCACTCGGTTAGCCAGCGCAAGATCACTAGGAGCTCAAGCCAACTTCTATGGATTCTAGAAGAAGCTCTATATGTGATGAAAGGAGAGAAAGACTACTCTACAGATACTATTCTAACTGCAGAAAGGAGAAATTCTGAAATGTAAAGCAAAACTAGTAAACCCAAATTAACCAATTAATCCAACTTTTGCAGAAAGCACTATGAAAATCATGAAAAGAATGCCATTACCTACTCAAGGAAGTAAACAACATCTAACTAAGCTATTTCTAGAAGTAAATGAGCAAAAAAACATCTTTTTGGATTTTTATGTATTTTTATTAGAATTTGACATGCATGTAATTTATCGTTTGTGAATGTGGCAATGAATAGGTAGCGTTGGAGGGCGGTTTTGGTACTTGAGGGGATATAGGATGGTGTGGATGGGTCCTAGGAGGTCTCAGGTGGCATTCTGGAGGCTTTTCCCACACTCAGCCTTCAAAATAAAGCCTACAGGAAAATCTATACGAGGACATAGGAAATCTACAGGAGGCCTATAGGAGGAGGCCAAAAGCACTTTTCACTATTTTGAGGGTGTGAGAGGGGATGAAAAATGTGTATGAAGGTTGGAATGAAGTGTTAGGGCACCTAGGGTCTACCAAGAATCATCAGGAGAGAGAAATATGATTGGATTTGCCCAAGGAGAGAGGAAGAAGTTCTATGGAAAATGCAAGAAACTAAGGCAGAATTGAGGGGAGAATTGGGCGACCTGTAGGGAATGGATCAGATGGAGGATGGGATGGCAAATAGGTTGGCCTACTACTAGACCTGCTACATAAAAAAACTAACATTCAACCAAGGAAATCAAGCAAGCAATGAAATGATTGGATCTAGGAAAACATAGTTTTGCATCAAAATAGTCTAAACTATGATCTATAGAAGGAAATGTTGATAATTGTCGCAAGAAAGGAAATCATGAAAGAAGACTATTGTAAATAAAGAAGTGAGCATGATGAAGAAGTTCTGAAGCAAATCAAAACTACAATATTAACCGCTAAAAAGCTGCAAACACTAGAACTCCTATGAATGAGGAACATCTGTGTTTTTGGGGCAGCAAGAGGGTCTTTGCCTCAAATCATGGTCCCAAAGGGAGGAAGAGAGGCCAAGGCACTATTGCTAGCCTTTTTAATATTTTATTTATCACTGCTTAACTATAGAAAGCATAAATGGAAGCAAATTACTAAATCATCAAAAGCAACCTATTCCTATCCATAAAATAAATACATCTAACAAAAACCTAATTTATGGTTGAAATAAAACATACAAATACAAGTAAAGAGGAGCTTGGCTGCTTGGATTAGGACCTAACCCAAGAGCTTCATCCCTCTGAGGTAACTCAGTGCTATCTCAAAAATGATTCCATCCTTGTTTTCAAAACAATAGCAAGATTACATGAAATTGTCACAAAATAATAAGCTCGAAGTTGAGCAGAGTTTACATTAGCAAAAATCCAACAAAAATCCAACCCTAGTGGAGCCCTAGGCCTCTCTACTTATACAAATGAAGCTACAAATAGCTTCCTTAAAATCAGGGAGGCTTGGCTCCCAAAACTTGAGATAATCATCAGTCATCCTTCATTTGCTCGACTGCCTTCTTGTGCATGACTTGGCTGGTTGTACTCCAAGCTGAATGAAGGGGAATTCGAAGTGAGGAGTAATAAATGAGGGGGATTTTCTCCTATAAGTCCTCCCTTTTTTCCACTTTGAGTTATTGCTACCATTTGTCCACTGGACCCTTGACTTTGACCTCAAAATTCATCAATAATCTGCATTAAACACATGTTAGACCACATGACATCATAACTAACTCAACTCACTCCATAAGCATAAATATAATCAGAAAATCATACAATAAGCTAAGAGAATGGTTGATTTGACTAGGTTAGGAGGTAAAATGAGCCCATATAATTACCCATTTATGAGGCTCATCATCTACTACTCAAGGAGAATGAACTCCTAGAGCATGTCAAAGGGAATATCGCTATCCCTGCTAAGGAACAAACTCAAGCCTTAGCCAAGTACAATAAGGATGCGACAAGAGCTCAAAGGATTCTGATAGAATCAATCAAAGACTCTCTCATTCCCTATGTCTCCAAGTTTGAGACATCAAATTTTTTTTATGATAAGCTAATAGAGCTATTCTTGGTATCCAACCGGAGAAGTAATATCTCTAAGGAATGAATTCTACAAGATGAAGATAACAAAGGAAGAAATAGCTCCCTACTTCATGAAAATATCTAAAATGAGAGATCAACTTCAAGAGCTTGGGGAAGTCATGTCTGATAGAGAGATGACAACTGTTGTACTCAATGCTCTACTTGAGGAGTGGGCAAACTTCACATCTAGCGTTTATTCCAAGAAGGAAGCAACCACTCTCAGTGAAATATGGTATCTATGTAGAATAAAGGAAACCAGACTTAAGGAAAAAGAAGATGTGGGATCAAAGGAGAAAGAATTTTCTACTGTGGCCAAAAGAAAGGGTGAATTTGGCAAGTTTGGTCCACGAAGAACAAACAATAAAGACATGTCCAAGATCCAATGTTTTGGATGCCAAGAATATGGACACTACAAAAGGAATTTCCCTAAGCTTAAGAAGGACAAAAATAACAAATGGAAGAGGGAAGAAGATCACATAACTCAAGAGGTGAAAGAAGAAGGAAAGAAGAAAAAGAAGGAAGATCCTCTAGATCTCTATTATGACTAGGTCAAACTCTTTACTTCTAGACTTCTTTCAAAGTTTTGAGTAGAACATGAGCATGTAGGAATAAATTAAATTGCATGGCTAGAATCACCCTCTAGAATCTAGTAGCATAATGTACATAGAGTTCTAAACACTCATGGCATTTATGATATGAACAAAAATGAATAAGTAGAAATATATTCTAGAATATAGGAGCATGGCAAATATAGCTCAAGATATTCATGTAGAAAGAGCATACCTAGTATAGGACCTCATACATGATGAAAGAAAACTTGATCATAATAAGAATCTTAGAAGGCCTAAATCATGAAACGAAGGAAACATTTGTAAGGCGAGGATATTTAAGATCCTATGATGGAATATTCAAAATAAGATTCGTGAACCAAGGAAGATGTCTCATTGGGAATCCCATTCATGGATTCAAGAAAAGGGATGATATGCAGGCAGGCTAAGATGAAGCAAGAAGGGCCACACCAAAGGATGATCAAAGGAGAATCAAGATGAGGTATGTATGTAGTAAATTTTAGTCATGTTATCATTTGTATATTATTAAGTCATGGGTATAGTTCTATAACATGATCAAGCATGAAGGAATCTCTTTCACCAAGAACATTCTCGAAGGCATGTATCACAATGCAATGAAGGCCAATAAAAGAATATGCTCACATAAGGAGCATAAGATTTTTGACTAAAAAGCAAGAAGAACTGATGACAAGTACAGAAATCAAGCAATGAAGGAATGCTCCCATAAGAATCATTAGATGGTTGACCTATCTATCTGAGAATAAGAAAATAAAGAAAGAAATCAAGCATGCAAAGAACACCATGATCACCAAGAATCACTATCTGACAAAATTCCTTGAAATATATCTCCCGGAAGAAGGAAAGACAACTCTGATAAAAGAAGAAAGGACCCTTGACACCTATGAAGGCCTTGGAAATATAAAAGGTGCATATAACTAATTCTACTCTACAGAGATGTCGTGATGAAGAAGCCATCCAACAAAATAAAAATCAATGTTGAAGCAATATTAGGATGAAGTCATGATGGGCTACTAGGTCAAATCATATAACTTGGTAAGTAAGATTATGTATCCATGAGGAGAGAATTCCGAAGCATGGACAAGATGACAAAGTAGTAGCCAAAGATGACAAGAAGAACCTAATAGTCACTTTCCACGAAATGATGACATGAAAAACCAAGAAGGAAAGTGATCGATGGATGTTGCCCTATTGAGAAGAAGCTTGATCAAAGGCTTCATGACATCAAGAAAGGAAGAAGATCAAGCAAGTTGAAGGACCCACGAAGAAGAAGTTGTTGATGAAGAAAAGAGTCTCCAATTAAGAGGGATGATAGGTACTTGATCAAGAGGGATTTTTTTGGATCACCCTTGATTACAAGGGAGTGACAATTGTGTTTTCCATTTCATGGGTCATGCACTAGACCAGGACTAACAACTGTAAGTCTAGTTGAAGGCAATGAATAGAAATATAGACACAAGATAGACATAACATTCTTGTCTTCACTTGGGAAGAAAGAATGGGAGGATTAGGTAATCATATGGCATCTGATACTCTTTGAGGATGTGTAAGGCATCCAAGATAAGAGTAGGTAAGAGGACCGATATTCTTTGAGGGCTAGGAACCCAAGACAAGAATAGTCCTAGAAGGTCATACTTGGAGAACACTTGGATGGGTATGTACCTTGAGAGACAATGATGAAGGTGTATATAAATCATTAGTCTAGGAAGAATTGTAGCTCATGGTCTCATAAATAGATGGAGTTGTTATTCAAGGCCTTGCACTATGACAATGTTGATTAATATGATGCTATAACAGATGGGTTGCAAATTTGGTTTCTCTTATGTGAATTATTCAAGATTGAAAATTTCCTAACACCTTGTAATATTGTATGAATACCTCCCTAGTTAAGAGGGAGCGTTGAAGGAAATGTAACTAGGCTAGGTCTTCATAAATGTAATTTTGATATTTTTACTTATTCAAGAAAAGAGAAATTATTATTGTATTATTTGTCAATGAGTTTCTTGCTCATTGAAAATAGTTCAAGCACATTTTGAAGTGCTTCTAGAGTGTCAAATTCAAAATGTAATTATGATAAGACCCTTTGAGGGCATGTTACATTATGTATGACATCATATAAGGTCAAGGGAACACCTCCAAGCATGGTCAAATCCTTTCCTAGCAGCAACGAAGTCTACAAGCAAGAAAATGATTAATAAATGTTGAATTATAGTACCCACTATAAGTCGGCTTAATGGACAGTCTAATTGGCCTAAAAGAAGAGGGACATACCTATATTTATAGAGGTTGTCCACTCCTAATTTGGACACATACTTCACTCTGGAATCTGCAAGAAAAAGAAGGCTAAAAGGACGAATAGAAGGAAATGAAAAGGGCTACAAGGGCAACGAGTTAAGGAGACAAGACAATGAAGGTAAGGAGGAATTTTCTGAAGTAGCTACAGCCACACATGCGAGGTCAAGGAAGGTCTGACTATGGCCATAGTAGCAGAAAATAACATGTCAATATATATAATTGTTTTGGGTGCAAACAAGGTCTACTAGCCCTCTATCTACAAGCAAAGGAGAATCCCTCATATACGAAGGAAGAAGGACCAAGATCGAAGTAGGAAGGATTGTCTCTAGGGCTAGGAATAGTCACACGTGTGAGGAGCAGGAAGGGTATGACAACAACAAACAACCCTTTATTTGGGTGAGAGATCTAGCCTCCAAAGACTTACAAGTCTAGTGAAGGATTCCATCTCTCTAAGGTGAAAAAGACTCTAATTGGAAGACGAAGTGCTAGAAGACAAAGTGCCGGAAGATGTGCCGAAAGTGACAATGCAAAAAAAGGAAGTATTTGAGTTATGCTTGGAGGATATCCTAGTCAAGGGTCTCGAGTTTAGTAGTTGTTCAAATAAGAATCTTTAGTAAGAGAAATCTTACAAAGGGTTTTCCTCTCAAAAGTTGAGAGGGTTTGTCCCTAGCAGAGAGTCAAAATTTTGTGTTCATGTTATTTTGTTTTTGGTAGCAGTTTGTTGAAGCACACACATATGCACTAATAAGAAGAAGAAGAAGAAGAAGAAGTATAACCTAACTAGAAAAATTAAAAAGAATTCACAAACTGTTATCAAGTCTTGGAGAATCATCACAACATTACTTTGCCCTAGATTCTCTAATAGTATGCCCCTCTAAGAATCAGTGGCTCCTCTCATAACAATTAGGGTAAGAGATTAAAACTCTAAGATAGAATAATTTATTATCTGATCAAGGTAAGGTATGAGTACCATGGCCCTATGATAAGGGCTTACACTAGGGAAAAACTATGTTCTCTTGAAAGTGCATAGTCTAAGTCTCAAATCATGGTGTAGAAGCCCTCCCAATCTTGTAAAAAGTAAGTTGTAAATGAAATATAGACTAGATAAGAATAAATATAAACCTTTAACTACCAAACCCTAGCCTTATGTTTTCCCCAAATTTGATTTATTGCTATGATTTATTTTCCATATTTGAGAAAGCCTTAAATTAGACAATAAAACATTAGACAAAACCTTGAAGAACATATTTATAGGGTCGTTTTTTCCTTTTTAGTGTTAGAAATAAACAATTAAGCACAAACCATTTATTTTTGTTTGCTTAACCCACAGGGGATTTGAACCTTGAATTTCATGGTTTACACAATACTTCATAACATTGTGATCGCCAATTGAGTTGCTCAAAGTTGGCTAATTAAGTGCAAACCATTGAATAGAATAATATATGAAGTAAAATAAAGCCTAAAATTTATACTCAACTAGGAAAAACATCCAAACAATAAATTTTCTTTGATTTTTCATCATTAGATATGTTTTTAAAATAAACAAAAAAAAAAAATGATTTATATTTTAGGGTTTTTTGACTCGATGACTCCTCTCTCTTGATTTTCCACGTCACTAGAAAATATAGGTTTGGGTATTACAATCTATGACACAACCAACTCAAATGCCACAACAAGAATACTTTCACAATAGAATAAACATAATATAAAATCAACAAGAATACTTGCACAATGAGAAAGTTTTTACAATTTTCAACCCAACTTCGTTATATTAACAAACTTTAATACAATTGCTTAGGGCCCTTGTAATAGGGATCATGGACTTCATACAATCATTAATAAAAGGATACAACTAGGGCTTGGTGTCAACAACAATGACCACAAATGTACCATGAACAAGGCAACACTTGACCTACTATTGATGTGGCGCCTTGCAACCCTTTCAGTCCATGTGTCTTAAACATGCATGCCAGTCCTCTGGCTCCCAAACTACAGGAACACAAGTATGTGTATATCAATGATCATACGTCCTTTATGTTATTGAACACGGATCCAACAAGTCTACCCTTTAGTTTCTCCTTATTCCATCAAGAAGTCCAACACATAAGGTCTTCATCAACTACCCATTTGTTGTTCCTTAGTCCTTCAAGAACACAACACTTTGGGACATCACCACTCTAACCACTATTTCTTTCCTCTATTGCTCTAATGAAGATAGACTAACAACATATAGGTTATCTATATCAGTGTAGAAGTCATTATCAATAGTAAACTTAGGGCTTTTTCATTAGCCCTTTGTGGTTGCGACTTCTTCCTTCAAGGGATCAACCACTAGGCCAACCAATTTTCCTATCCTAGCAGACTTGAAATCCTTCTCAAGTCCCACACTTAGGGCTCCAAGGGAACCTTCTTTCTTCCATCCAAATATTCCTCAAGGTTCCCTTCAAAACTATCTCAAAATGGACCACCAAACACATAACAAAATCATCAATAAGGAAGAGACATACATCTCCTCTTGGAATTCAACTTCTTTCCATAAAATGACTCATCTTGTGCACCTATTTCTAAAGGTTCAACCCTTTGGTTAGGCAACACAGAAAATCCACATCAACCCTCCTATTTCTGGTCCAAACCTTCTCAAAAATCTACATTTTTCCTCCTCTAAAAGTCCTCCATGTGAAAATTCCTATGCTTCCAAGGAACCCCTACTACAACAAAATTGAATTTACTTCTCCTACTTGATTTTAATATACATTATCAAGTTATTTTCTGAAAAATACAGAAGTAAATTACTTATGTAGCCTACACCAATTTAATTTGATTACATGAAACAAGAAATTGAGCAAAGAACAAGATACATAGGACACCATTATTTTTGGATAAAATAGTCCCTGGAAAAACCCAATGCGGGAAAACCTATGGAACAGCTCTGAGGGTTTTATATTATTAAGCAATAGATATGAATACAATGATGGATACCCTCTAGGCAATCCAGTTATAGAGCAAAATATAATGGTGGAAAATTGGGTGAGATTACCTCACTTCACTCGACAGTTTTGGCTAATCCAACAGAAGAACTGGAAAACCCTATTTATCTTTGCATTGACCCATCATCAGCCTCAAAGGATTTACATCAGTCCTATGTTGTCTCTTCTGCCTCCTGGAGATTCTATGTCAAGCTTCCCAGCCGTTCCAGAAGCTCCCCAGCTATTTTGGATTTCTGCGTGAAGGCAGCTTCTCCTTTGCAGTAGCTCTCTTTGGTTCAACGTTAAGCATGCGTGGGCCTAGACTGGCCCAATGTTAGCCCCTCTAGGTGTTGCGCTGCCTCCACTAGTGGCTCTCCACCTCTCCACCCAATATTCCTTAACTATCCCTGCCCCTCTATTGTAGAATGATCACTTAGTTTGAACTTCTCAGCGTCATAGCCCCAAAAATTTCGAACTCTAGATCAATTCTTTCTCTCGGTGTGTTTCTAAATGAACCCCACGCCTCCTTCTTATACTTTTCTCATTGAGACTTCAACGACCTAGATTAAGTCTCTAATCAGCAGCTAATATTAAAAACATGACTTGATCTACTTTCTACAACATTATCACCCATATTTTGATTAATACCAATTAATACTTTAATTTTCCTAAGTTTAGACTTAGGAACCCCATTAAAAATATTAATTATCTTAATAAAATACAATCCAGGTGGAATTTCACCAAACAGCTTCTGGGTTCTTTAGAACTCATATTCCTTAGCCTCTCCACCAATCTTCATGGATAGAGCACATCCAATGCTACCAAAAACTAACACTCCCTCTTAGTGAGGAATGTGCTCTAGAAATAATGTCCAACTGCATGCTGGTTTGTCTCTGAAGCATCTCCTTTCCACACTATTGCTACCATCAACATTGTGCTATTGCTGCTACTATATTTTTTCCCATGACACTTCCACTGCCACTGTTGAATTTGTACTACAACTCCCTCTCAAATGTTGAATATGCTATACTACTAGCATTGCCACTGCAAACACTGCATTTTTACTGGAACTTAGTTGCTGAGAGAAGCAACTGAAAAACACCCAAAATTACTTAACTAACTATGCTCAGCATAATACCATGTGAATCTTGGAATTTGACTGCTACTAGCCTTTGACCCTCTAAATCTTTTGTGTTGCTGCTGACTTCTGCATTGTTGGCAACCTTGCTCTACTCTGATCAATCTCTGGTCTTAGGCTACTGCATCTATCTCTCCAACCAACCCACTACATCATCTGACACTAAGTCCATCTCTCTACTTCTGAATCTCGGGATCTTGTAGCAAGGAATTGATCCAAGAGGTGGGTTCCTCAAGGAACATGCCCACATTTAGTCCTCTTGACTACAGTTCTATATCGCCCCATTTCCCTCTTGGAGATGTGTGGGCACTCATGGCAATCTCATATTCGTCAATTTTTGTTGGAGCAAACTTAGGATCATGTTTATCATGCTTATCCTTTTGCTTCAAATGACACTAAGGATGTAAAGTGGTCCATCTCGCCACGTCTGAAACATTTCACCTTCGAAATGTCCTTCTTTCACTTCTGCTTTTGTTGTGCCTTTGATGCTAGAGCTATGTTCTCCTCCTCCTCCTTGGTCTTCATGCTACTCCAACTGCTGCCATTGAGGTTGACCTTCACCAGATCCCTCCTTAATTCTTCTTGTTGAAGGGCTACCCACATCTCCTCCCATGAAGGTAGTCTTTCCCTTGTTAGTTTTTGGCAGTGCTCTAGCCTTGAAAATTGGTGGATAGAGTAAGCCACATGAGTTCTAAAGAACCCAAAAACCATTTGGTGAAATTTCACTTGGATTGTATTTTATTAAATAATTAGTATTTTAATGGGGTCCCTAAGTCTAAACTTAGGGAAATTAAAATATTAATGGGTATTAATCAAAATATGGGTAAGAATGATCTAGAAGGTGGATCAAGTCATGTTTTAATCTTAGTCATTGATTAGAGACTTAATCTCGACCCTTGAAGTCTCAAAAGGAAAAGTATAAGAATGAGGCTTGGGGTTTATTTAGAAACACATAGAGAGAGATTGAGGAAATCATTTTTCTAAGGCTAGAAGTTATCATGAGGAAAAACTATTGGGGAGATATTGTAGCTAAGAAGCAGTGAGAATCTAGGAGAAGGACTTTCCAGAGAATACAAGGTAGAGAAAGGACAAAAAGACGTCCAAAGGAGGGATGATGTTGGCCTACAAAGTGCTGATGAAAAGGCAATGCAATCATTGGGCAGAGGTCAAAATTCTACAAAGGGAGTTCAATTTGTAGTTGCCAGGAGCCAAGGTGTGAGAATGGAGGTAAGAAATTCGAATTCTCAGCTAGCAGAAGATCCAGAGTAGAGAGGCAGCGTAATACCAAGTAAGGCTGACACATAAGCTGCCCAGGGTGACGCAGTTTGATGTAGAGGCCATCAGAGGGTGACCTAGAGCCTCCCAGAGCTGAGGATCATTCATTATTTCTCTAGTGAGAGGGTGAGATCATTTCACCAGCATTTTTTCCAATATTTTCTCTGTATAGGATTTCTAGATGAACATTCTAGATTTATATTCAGATATTTCTCTTGCATAATAATAAACCCTCAGAGTTGTCGCACTAGTTTTCCCGCATTGGGTTTTTCCGGGGACTATTGTGTCCAAAAATAAGTGTGTCCTATGTATCTTGTTCTTTGCTCTATTTTTTGTTTCATGAGATCAAATATTTAATTAGTGTAGTCTACAAAAGTAATTTTCTTAAATATTCAGAAGAATAACTTGATGAATTAATTTTAAAAAATCATGTAGGTGAAGTAAATTCATATTTTCTACAGTAGGGGTTCCTTTGAGTCTAGGAATTTTCATATCCCTTCCCAATATACTTTGGATGAAGACTTTCCATTCATCTAAGACTCCATTCGGGGCCTTCCTTACCATCACGGTAGATTGAGGAGTAGACCCCATTGTAGCAAGCTGGTCTCTGGTGTCTTGAAGACGTTGGAGATAGGAGTTAACCCCTTCTCCCTTCTGCATCAATGTCCGCTGCAACTTTTGTTCTAAGTACATCTTCTGTTGTTCGGAAAAACCTTCATATAGTGAATACAAAGCTTCCCACATTTCTAAAGTTGTATCTCTTCCCTGCAAGTGTGAGACCACATGATCTTCAACTCCATCGAGTATGAACCTCTTCACCTTTCCTTGCTCGGCCTTATACTTCTTCTTATCATTGTTTGTGGGAATAACCACAACACTCTTGATTCATGCTTCAAAGATTGTACTCCTCTAGAAAGACTAAGATTTTGATCTTCCATATGACATAGTTGGAAGCTCCTTCCAACCTATCCTGATCTCTGAGCCCATGTGATGTCATCTCACCCAAATTGTTGAATTGACTCCTCTGGTCACTGCACAACACTAGTCTGTTTCCTGACAAGTGAAAAAATTTCTTTGAGGAGAAAATTCCCCTTCTATGTGTCTTCGCTCTTTTCCAACATATTTCTACCCCAGTAGAAATTGTGCCCTTCAATCATTGTGTTGAGGCTTTGCGTCACTCCCTCCACCTTTGCAAGCTCAGAAACCATAAATTGTACCTCTTTGTTGACTTTCTTAGAGAGATATTTCCTGAGAATCTCTGCTCTCCTGGCAAAGACTGTGCAATCCCTTCAAGGGGATTCAAATTTATGCCAAATGCAACTATTGGCCTCTCTGCTCTTCCTATTTCAAAATCACTTCTTTGATACCATGTGAAAATTCTTATACTTCCAAGCAACCACTACTACAGCAAAACTAAATGTACTTCTCCTACTTGATTTTAATAAACATTATCAAGTTATTTTATGAAAAATATTGAAGTAAATTACTTATGCATCCTACACCAATTTAATTTGATTACATGAAATAAGAAATTGAGAAAAGAACAAGATAAATAGGACACCGTTATTTTTGGACAAAATAATCCCTAGAAAAACCTAATTTAGGAAACCTGTGCAACAAACCTGAGGGTTTTATATTATTAAGCGGTAGTTTTGAATACAACGTTAAATACCCTCCCGATAATCCAATTACAGAGAAAAATATAAGGGCGGAAAATTGAGTGATATTACCTCACTTCACCTGGCAGTTTCCAGCTGATCTAGCAGCAACACTGTAAAACCCTCGACTATCTCTGCACTGGCCCTACGTAGGCCTTGCGTAAGCCTTAAAGGCTTTGCATCATCCCCGCACTGTCTCTTCTACCACCTGTAGCTTCTGCATCAACCTTCCCCAGCTATTCCAACAACTCCCCGATAGTTCTAGATTTCTGTGTGAAAGCAACTTCTCCTCTGCGCTGCCTCTCCCTGGTTCAGCATTAAGCCTGCATGGGCCCAGACTGGCCCAACGCTAGTCCCTCTAGGTGTTGTGTTGCCTCCACTAGTGGATCTCCGCCTCTCTTCCTAGTATTCTTGAACTATCCTTGCCTCTCCGTTGCAGAATGATCACTTAGTTCAAACTTCTCAACTTCCTAGCCCCAGAAATTTTGAGTTCTAGGTCAATTTTTTCTCTCGGTGTGTTTTTGAATGAACCCCAACCATCCTTCTTATAATTTTTTTCATTGAGACTTCAATGGCCAAGATTGAGTCTCTAATCGATGGGTAAGATTAAAAACTTGACTCGATCCGCTTTCTAGAACATTCTCACCCATATTTTGATTAATACCCATTAATACTTTAATTTTCCTAAGCTTAGACTTAGGAACCCCATTAAAAATATTAATTATCTTAATAAAATACAATCCAGATGGAATTTCACTAAATGGGTTCTGGGTTCTTTAGATCTCATATGCCTTAGCATCTCCATCAATTTTCATTGCTAGAGCACATCCAATGCTACCAAAAACTAACATTCCAATCCTATGTTGTCACTCAAACGACTCAACCCTTAAAACACTACCCAATACTTGCCACATAGGAGCTCTGTCCAACAACCATCTCGACCCTACCTAAAGTAACCCACAGATTTGTGACCCTTGTTCATAGAGAAACCACCCTTATATGTGCACAAAAAACTGCATTTAGACCCAGCCACCCGTTGCCCTAACTCAAGCTTCTAAAGATACTAGAGACTACCAAAATCAGCCTTCCTCTACTCAAAAAAGATCCTAAGTAACTGTGACTACCTTGATACCTCATATCTCTCCCGGTTATGACAATTTTTCTCTTCTTTTTTGATACCAAATGATATTTCCTTCCTTTTCTATTTATATTTTCTTTGAGTGGTACGACTAGAGATTTTCTAGGGCTCTTCTAAAACAAGGCCAACTTGTTCTTTTACTAAATAACCCACTGACATAAAAATAAAAAAATTATTTCTCCCATTTGTAAAAACCTCCCTTGGGTTTCTTAGTAGCCCCTTGCTCCACTAAGGGTGCCACACATGCTCCAAGGGTTAAATCATCAAAATAACTCATGGATTCACACCCAAAACTTTGGGTGAAAATTCCATATATTGGGAACTCTTTCCCACAAATCCCTTGTGGGTCAAATTCCTCCCCAACCCTATACCCTAGGGTTTGGAGTACCGCCCAAGCTACCAATATCAACATAGGAAGTATCTCCTCATAATCTAAATATCTCAAACTTCTATAGGATTTCTCCCTTTGAATATAGATTCCCTCTGAGTCTACACGATCTCCATTGGCTCAACCTGCTACTGATCTCGTGTCTTACAAGGTCAATCTAAGTTTCAGTTGAATACAGACCATCATCACTACAAATTAGCTCTGTAAGCACTCATCCTCCTGGGTCAAACATAACACGTGCACATGCCTTGAATCTTAGATGTGCAACATTACTGCCCAAATAAGAAACTAGCATGCCAACATCTTGTCTATCACATGAAACAATCTCGTCCATGCAACTCTCATCCATACCAAATTATCTAGGTCTGGGTGTGACGAAGGACCCTTCCAAGACCTTTTACTTTCGTGATGTGTTAAATTACATTTTAAAAGAACATTAATTAATACGTCTGCATGCGGAAAAGAAGAGGGACATAACAATCATCAGCACATGAAAACATAAGTGTTGATAACAGAGTCCGTTCAGGAGGAACTATGTCTCTGGGCCCTGGTGTCAAGATGGTGTAGGCCACTACATTAAGTGTTTTTAATAAAGGTGATGTACACAAGAGATGATTTCGCGAAATTCCCTCATGCAGAGTATCTCTAAGAGATGTTCCACAACTGGAACTCTCAATCAAAAGACTCCTATCAGTATGACACAAAAACATGCATGATGAACATCCCGCCAACATGGCATAAAAGGGATTTCAAAAACAAACATGCATGATGACAACAAGAGTATCCCAACAACATACAACAAGGGATCTCAAAACATAACATGATGAGTTATGACAACAAGTACACCACATAGAAGATTCCACATCAAATCAAGCAAGGAATCATGACAACATGTAATAAGAAAGATCCTGCATCAATATCAATCAAGGATCCGTGCAGCATAATGTATAAAGAAGAAGTACATGAAAACATCATATACCTCATAACAAAGGGGCCATATGAAGCTTGAGGTTTGTATCCTTAGCAAAAACAATCCACAGTGAATAACGTTATTCATATTGTCGATGCACGGGTAGGGCCCATTACTAATCTGGACTTTGGCTCCCCTTGCATCAATCGTTTTCTAGCTTGTCACAATCAAGGGCATCTGAAATAGAAGATGTCAAAGTGCTGTCTCTTGCTGAACCATCAATCTCACATCATCAATCGCAAGAAGAAGATTGCCCTAGACTCTCTGCAATGTAGCTCTCTCGCTATTTGGCTTTGTAGCGCTCTGGCTATGTAGCTACAGTTTTGTGGCTTTTCCTGACCCTCTGATTCTTTGGCTCACCTTCTCGCGCTACCTCGATCAAGATCTGTGGTTGTGCGGCTCTGCGACACTATGTCTTTCACGCGTTCTGGCTTTCAAGCTTCTCTGAGTAATTCACGGCACTATCTAGCCATCTCTGTCTTTTTCTGGCCCTCTCGTTTTGTGGCTCTTCGTTGGGCACAACCTCCTCCTTGGTTGTTTGTCACTCAGGCTCTTGCGCACTCTAGCACAGGCTCTCAGGCTCTCTGGCACAGGCTCTCTGGCTCTCAGCATTCATCATGTTTTATAACACATTTTTGTGACAACATGACTTAAAACATGGAGTCTGTTGGTTGAGAATAGAAGCCATTTGAATAATAGGTTCGGCTAGCACAGCAAAACTACAGAAATGACCTTTTTTCGTTCAAACTCAAAATACACAGAAAACATTGAAAAATCTGAAAAACTAGACTTCAAATTTCATGAAATCAGGTCTAGCTATATCACAATCACATATTGCTCTATTAACGGCCCTATATATTAGGGGACCGCTTATCGCCAATCACCGATACATTGATCCGCCGATTGCTAATACGTCGATCCACCAATCGCCAATATCCTGATTAGATCTTGACCGTTGATCTGTTCCTTAATCGGACAGTCCATATTGCATCGCATGTCTCTATCGCATCAACCCTTGGTATCTGGGATCACTGATCTCCCGACCGCCGATTTAATCTTGGTCGTTGATCTGTTTCCGATCTGACAGCTGAGATTGCACATTGCCATCGGCATATCGCATCGCTACATCCCAGGGGTTCCGCCTTTGACATCCGCCGACTCCGATCGCTGACGTCGATATCAACAATTGCCATATCACATGTCGCTGGTTCTAAAGTCCCGATATCACAAATAGCATGCCCCCAACTCCAACTAATCGGAGATTGTTGATCGAGGGTTCTCGTCTGCCTGCATTAAGTCCGCCTCTTTGGACCCTCCGATTGTGATTTGCCTTATAAGGCTTTTAGACCCATTTTTAGAGGAAAAGCCTCCATTTTCAAAGGAACCAAGGCAAACTCTTTTCGCGATAACTTCATCATCCTGACTCGGATTAGAGTGTCGTTCACATCGTTGGAATCAGGATGGTGAGATCTACGCTCTGGTCCTAGTTTGAAGTCATTCTGAGCACTTTGATTTTCAAGCGTTCATAAACCCTCTTTGTCCTATGTGTATTTCTAGAGCGACCTGGATCAATCCTCCCCACTGAGGAGTTTTTGGTGCTCCAAAAGCATGAATGATAATCTGCAACTTTCTTTGTACCCTGTCTACCTCACAAGCATCCTGAAAAGGTCTCTCTTCCATCTCCTTCACCTTTTTTCTTCGGAGCCTTTAGCGACGAGCTGACACCTGCTACTTTTGCAACCTATAGTAGATTGTTTTGAAAATTACTTGCTTGAATGTCATGATCAAAATAATGACCCAAATGTCCCATACTTGCCACGAGTTTATAATACATACTCGGTGGTGAAGTTTACAACAAGATGGACGCAATACCCCAGTTATGACAACAAGGCCAACATATCATTGTTGCTTCAAAAAGTGATGGAAAACACATCATCACTACAACACATTATTTACATACATAAGGCAAGACACTATTGTTTTGACAAGTGATGGAAACATAACATCACTTTTAGAGTGTAACATACGACTCAAAACATGACCCGACATCATTGTTGTTGACCAAGTGATGGAGAACACATCATCACTTTTACACTTTAAAATGAAACAAATTATTTACAAAAGAATGACCATGAAATGACAACATGTATAGAAACCATTGTTCACTTATCAATGTGAATGGGTCACCTCCTTGAGGTGGTTTTGCTTGCCGAACAACTGCTTCACCTGGTTCACGCACCGATGCTTTGTCTTTAAGGCGCTACTCTAGATGGAGCCTCCAACAAGTGGCTCTTTGATGGCCATTTCTGTCGCAATGACTGTAGTAGGCTTTCTTCCTCCATATCTACTCAAATTGTTTCTTTTTATGCTGTTGAGAGGGTATTTCATGCCTCATCTTTTTGAGTGCTGCCATTCTTTTCCAACACTTAGAAAATGTATGGTTATTTAATCCACAAAAGGTGCATTTTTTCAATGTCTTGATTTATGTTCATTATTATCAACATGATCATAATCAAAATGAACATTCAAATATTGAAAGTGATTATACCTTCCCTTGCTATCTTTGATGTCAGTATGGCGATGAGAGCTTGCCTTAGTTCTCTTCGTGCAATGGGCACTATCGTGGGATGATGGGGATGTGTTCCCATCATTCTCTTTCCTCGACGATTTCATCGATGTCTCGGATGACTCTGACGCCTTCGAGCACTCCCCTTTAGTGTATCTCGAGCCTGCAAATCGATGTTCGTGCACAACCTCCAAAGGTTGAGTGATGCCTTGGTTATTAACACCAAGTTCTTCTTTCTCCTCATGCCTCATCCTTATAAGGAGCCTTGTGTTTGTCCCTGTAATCGGGATCTCAAAATCTCCGATAGGCATCATAGTATGAGAAGATGAAACTGAAAGGAAATCAACATCTTTTACCTCTTCTTTCAATTTGGAAAGATCTGATGAGGGTTGCTCATCATTTGTTGTTGGTGGTTCGCTTGTTGTCTCAACGCATTCCCCAACTTCTTTCCTGACATACCCAAGTCCTGCCTGACGGGGTAATTCGTCTACTTTGATGGGGTTGACAATACCTTGGCCGTTAATGCCCAAGTCTTTTCCTTCATACCCCATTCTTTTCAATAGTTTGGAGCCAACTCCTATGGTATGATTTTCAAACATAGTGAAATCATCATTAGGAAACATATACGAAGATGGAGAACTACCTTTTACCTCGTTTGGGTCATGCTGCAGCTTTTCCAAGGCCTCGTCCTTTGCTTGTAGCTATCGTAGAAAACTTTGTTTCTCCTCTTTCTCTTCATGTAGATGCATCTTCAATTCATCATTCTATGTTTGAAGATTATGTTTGTTTTGCTTCAATTCATCCATGGCCTCTTTTGTGAATTGCAACTGAAGTTGTAATCACTCCTTTTCCTCTGTCTCTTTCTGTATAGTTTCATACATGATTTCCATTTTCTTGGAAATGTTAAGCATGGTCTCGTACATCTCTCTTTCATCCTCTATCATTGTTCACACTGCAATTCACATCAATGTAAAGACCGCTCTGATACCACTTGGTCCAAGTCCGAGGGTGACGAAGGACCCCTCCAAGACCTTTACTTTCGTGATGTGTTAAATTTAATTTTAAAAGAACATTAATGAATACATCTGCATGCGGAAAGGAAGAGGGACATAGCAATTATCAGCACATGAAAACATAAGTGTTGATAACAGAGTTCGTCCAGGAGGGACTACGTCTCTGGGCCCCGTTGTCAATATGGTGTAGGCCGCTGCATTAAGTGTTGTTAATAAAGGTGATGTACACAAGAGATGATGTCGCAATCATACAAGGAAAAATGCATTCACGTAGGAGTAGCTCTAAGAGATGTTCCACAAGTGGAACTCTCAATCAAAAGACTCCTATCAATATGGCACAAAAACATGCATGATGAACATCCCACCAACATGGCATAAAATGGATTTCAAAATCAAACATGCATGATGACAACAAGAGTATCCCAACAACATACAAAAAGGGATCTCAAAACATAACATGATGAGTTATGACAGCAAGTACATCACATAGAATATTCTGCATCAAATCAAGCAAGGAATCATGACAACATGTAATAAGCAAGATCCTACATCAATATCAATCAAGGATCTGTGCAACATAATGTATAAAGAAGAAGTACATGAAAACATCATATACCTCATAACAAAGGGGCCATATGAAGCTTGAGGTTTGTATCCTTAGCAAAAACAATCCACAGTGAATAACATTGTTCACATTGTCGATGCGTGGGTAGGGCCCATTAGCAATCCGGAATTTGGCTCCCCTTGCATCGATCGTTTTTTGGCTTGTCACAATCATGGGCATCTGAAACAAAAGCTGTCAAAGTGTTGATGCTTGCTGAACCATCAATCTCACAACATCGACCGCAAGAAGAAGATTGTCCTGGACTCTACAATGTAGCTCTCTGGCTATCTAGCTTTGTAGCGCTATGGCTATGTCGCTGCAGTTCTACAGCTCTACCTACCCCTCTGGTTCTTTGGCTCACCTTCTCATGCTTCCTTGATCAAAATCTATGGCTCTGCGGCTCTGCGACACTCTGTCTTTCACACGCTTTGGCTTTCAAGCTTCTCTGAGTAATTCGCGGAACTGTCTAGCTATCTCTGTATTTGTCAAGCCCTCTCGTTCTATGGCTTTCCATCAAGCGCAACCTCCTCCTTGGCTCTTTGTCACTCTAGCTCTCGCACACTCTAGCACAGGCTCTTGGGCTCTCTAGCAAAGGCTCTTTAGCTCTCTAGCCTCGGCTCTCAGCATTCATCGTGGTTTATAACATGTTTTTGTGACAAGGCCGCTTAAAACATGGAGTCTATTGGTTGAGAATAGAAGCCATTTGAGCGACAGGTTCGGTTGGCTCAACAAAACTACAAAAATGCCCTTTTTTCGTTCAAACTTAAAATACATAGAAAACATTGAAAAATATGAAAAACCAAACTTCAAATTTCATGAAATCAGGTCTACAAATTCATCGGGTCCGCGTTATATCGCAATCGCATATCGCTCTGTCAATGGCCCTTTATATCGAGGGATTGCAGATCATCGATCATCAATATGCCGATTAGATCTGGACTGTTGATATGTTCCTTGATCGGATGGTCCATATTGCATCGCATGTCGCTATCACATTGCCCCTTGGTATCTGGGATCACCGATTTAATCCTGGTCGTTGATCTGTTTCCAATCCGACAACTGAGATTGCACGTCGCCATTAGCATATCACATCGCTATGACCCAGGGGTCTTGCCTTTGGCATCCTCCGATGTCGATATCAGCAATCACTATATCACATGTCGCTGGTTCTAAAGTACTAATATTGCACATAGCATGCCTTCGACTCTGATTAATTGGAGATCGTTGATCATGGGTTCCTGCCCACCTACCTTAAGTCCACCCCTTTGGATCCTCTGATTGTGATTTTCCTTATAAAGCTTTTAGACCCATTTTTACAGGAATAGCCTCATTTTTCAAAGGAACCAAGGCAAACTCTTTTCGTGATAACTTCATCATCTAGACTCGTATTGGAGTGTCGTTCACATTGTTGGAATCAGGATGACGAGATATACGCTCTGGTCCTAGTTTGAAGTCATTTTGAGCACTTTGATTTTCGAGTGTTCATAAACCCTCTTTGTCCTGTGTGTCTTTCTGGAACCACTTGGATCACCAAAGTAACCCTTGACTAGTCCCAACAACCTATGACAAGTCATAGGAGGTCCATGATCAAAACCCTACCCTACAACAAATTTTTGTTCAGCAAGTTCACCACCATATTAGAGAAATTTTGAGGTCTAAAACGAGTCTCCTAAGGAATATTATAAAAATAGTAAAATTAAATTAAATTACATCATCAAATTTTAGAAGGAGAAAAGAAAAAACTACTTTTCAACTTATCTCCCTACATCTTTACTCAAATTTTAAATAGGACCACACATTGGATGTAGAATTTAATTCACCATCCAAGGAGCACCCGTGTTGCATATGTTTGATGGACCCTACTACACAACAAATGAGAAATACATGAGAAAACATTATTGAAATCACATTTTCATGTATTTTTCATTTTTGTAATAGAAATGTCCATTGAAAGTATGCAAGACCAGTACTCCTTGGATGAGAAATTAAATTCCACATCCAACGAGTGCTCCCACTCGAAATTTGAATAAAACCATAGGGAGATAAGTTGAAAAAGTAGTTTTATTTTGTTTTATATTTTTTAAACTTTTTATTTTTTTACTCCAAAAATGGTGATTCATCCCCCATGGTTGACATCATCATCTTGAATCATATTGGTTCTTATAAATTTTATTTTGGTTGTACATTTTTGTTTTGAGGCCCATTGTTTATCTCAAAAATTATCTAATGAATCCACCAGAATTCTCAGCCTATCTCGCTGCGAGTCTAGTCAAGACCACATCTCCACATCTTCAGTTGAATCCTTTGCTCCATGATCTAGACAATATTAGCTCCCTCTTAGTTGCTTCATTGTGCACACTTTGATTCACTGATCGTTCAAATTAGATCTAATTCTATGTTGAATTTCCATGACATTAGAGAATCTAGATTTGGGTCTTACAATATCTGACACAACCAACTCAAATGCCACAACAAGACTACTTTGCACAATAGAATAAACAAAACAGAAAATGAACTATTGCACAATAGAAAACTATTTACAATTTGCAACCCAACTTTGTTATATTAACAAACTTTAATACAATTGTCTAGGGCTCTTCTAATAGGGATTATGGCCCTCATACAATCATTGATACAAAAATACAACTAGGGCTTGGTTTTAACAACAATGACCACCAAACTACCATGAACAAGACAACACTTGACCTACTTCTTGATGTGGCACCTTGCAACCCTTTCAATCCATGTGTCCTAAACACACATGTCACTCCTTTGGCTCCCAATCTGCAAAAACACAAATATGCCTCTATTAATGATGACACATCCTTTAGGTCATTGAACACAACTCCAACAAGTCTTCCCTCTAGTTTCTCCTTAGTCCATCAAGAATTCCAACACATAGGGTCTTCATCAATTGTCGACTTGTTGTTCCTTAGTCCTTCAAGAACACAACACTTTGGGACTTCACCACTCTTCCCATTTTTTCCTTCCTCTGTTTCTCTAATGAAGATATACTTAGGGCATGGAGGCTATCTATATCACTGTAGAAGTCCTTCTCAACATCAAACTTAGGGCTTGTTCACTAGCCCTCTTTGGTTGTCACTTCTTCCTTAAAGGGATCAACCACTAGGCCAACCAATCTACCTCTCCTAACAAACTTGAATTCCTTCTCAAGTCTTTCACTTAGGGCTCCAAGGATACCTTCTTGTTTCCCTCCAAATAGTCCACAAAGTTCACTTCAAAATTGTCCCAAAATGGACCAAAAAACACCTAACAAAATCATCAACAAGGAAGAGACATACCTTTTCTCTTGGACGTCAACTCTTGTCCATAAAATGACTCAGCTTATGCACCTATTTCTGAAGGTTCATCCCTCTTGTTAGGGCACACAAACATTCCATGTCATCCATCCTATTTCTGATACAAACCTTCTAAGAAATTTGTGTTTTCCCTCCCCTACAAGTCCTCCAAACCTGCATTATCATTCAAGTAACTCACCCCTTAAAACATTTCCCAATAATTGCCACACACGAGCTCTGTCCAAAAACCATCTAGGGATCGAACCTACGTAAAGTAACCCACATATCTACAACCCTTGTTCATAGAGAAAATTTCCCTTATATATGCATAGAAAACAACCTTTTGACCCATTCACCTTCTGCCCTAACTCGACCTTCCAAAGATACTATGAGAATAAAAAACTCGACCTCCATCCACCTCAGAAAATATCCTAAGGGGCTGTGGCTACCTTGATAACTCATATCTCTCCCACTTATGACAAAATTTATCTAGGATTTGGGTAGCAAATGAGGTCTCCTTCCTTTTCTATTTTTATGTTCTTTTGGTGGTACAACTAGCCCTTTTCTAGGGCTCTCCTACAACAAGGCCCAACCTGCACATTCACCAAATAACCCACTAACATATAAATACAAATTTATTTCTCCCATTTAGCAAAAACTACCTTGGGTTTCTTAGAAACCCTTGCTCCACTAAGGGTGCCACACATGCTCCAAGGGTCAATCATAAAAAAAACTCTTGGATTCACATCCACAACTTTGGGTGCAAAGCCCACATCTTGGTTACTCTTGCCCATAAAGCCCATGTGGGTCAAATTCCTCCACAACCATATACCCTAGGGTTTGGAGTACCTCCCAAGCTACCATTATCAATGCCATTTTAATGATTAGGGTAAGAGATTATAACTCTAGGATAGTATAATCTATTATCTAATCAAGGTAAGGTATGAATACCAAGGCCCTACAATAAGGGATTACACTAGGGGAAAACTTTCGTCAACAAGATCAATTATTACTATAATAAAATACTTGTAACCCTTGTCAAGGATATTTACTCAAGCTAATAAAGGAAGATAGAAGAGATAAAACCATAGAATTATTCCCTACAAGTGATAGAATTACCCACCAAATGGATTGATTTTTCAAGTTTGTGTCTTGAAATATCACAACAAATATTTTATGCACCAAGAAGATAACCAAGAAAGAGAGAGATTGAAAAAATGACATCAACACTTCTAATAAATGGATTTACAACAAATTGTATTCTTCAATGATATCCAACAAAAATAACAACTTGGAATTAGAAGAGAGCCTCTATTTATATATGAGGCTTCTAAATCCTTCTTATTCTTCATTATTTTCTAATTTCCCTAAATTTAGAGTAGGAGATCCAAAATGGTGATTTTTCATCCACATAATGAATGATACTGAGTGACAAGTATAACATGTCACATATACATTAAATTGTCTAAGAAAGGGGGCCATACCACAAAGGGAGGTAGACTTGGTGAAGAGCCTCAACATTCCCTTCAAAATGAATAGTTCAATCCTCAAATCATGGTGTATAAGTTCCCACAAAAAAGAATAGACAAACATCTAGCCTCCAATGGTGGAAAAACCTCATGGAATGAGTGAAAAAGGCCATATGAAATTGATGAACACATCCATATATCAAGTAAATAACCTTCATGAAGGGTGGGGCGTGATGCTTCAAGTCAAAATAAGTCATAAAAATCCTTGATGGTTAGCATAAGCTCCACATATGTGCTTACACCTTCAACAAAGTGTGTGTGCCTTAAAAATGCACTAAAAAAATGTACATAGTTGCACATTTTCGAGAGAGGTTCCCAAGTTGTATTGATTATTCATCTCTTGTAGCAGATAGAAAACTACCCAAACCAACTTCCAAGTGTATTTAAGCAAGCTTAATAGGGGAAGCACCTTGATCCGAACTTAAACAGGAACACAAAAACTTATAGATATAATCATAAATATAGAGATGCAACACAAAAACACTTCATTTCATTAATGGAAAAATATTGAACTATTCTTACAAAAAGAATGGCAATAAGATAGCTCGGGCGATGGTAGCTTATCTCTAAGAAGATATGTGGTGGCTACATGCCTCTCAATTGTGTTACAATGAGGCTCAAAGGCCTATTTATTATTTAGACACAATGGAAAACCCTAAACATCCAAAAACCTAACACTAAGAGATGAAGCGCCAAAATTGTGGGACCCGTTTGGGTAAATTGGTACCTCAACTTCCCACGGTCATAACTTTGGCATACAATCTCCATTTGATTATCATAATACCTCGTTTCAAAGATCTCAAAGAGAAAGTTGGAAAAAAATCACTAAGCTAATTTAGGAGGTATCCAGCCTCTTCATTTCCCCTAAAAAGGTTGTTTAGGGCCTCAAAACGGATCTGGAAGTTCAAGACCCGAAAAATTGCCAAAAATATTAAACTATGTTACAGTTAAGGAAACTGAAAAACTGAAAGACACAGTGTTGGGGGTCCAAGTGGAATAGGAAGGTGGCCACCAATATCCACCTAGATCACTCGCACCCCGCCCCCCCTTAGGAAGCAATGCTCCCTAACTTCCATGAGATGGGGAAACTTCTGTTGAACTTGGTCCCTAGTGAGCCACTTACCTTGGTGAAGGAATTGACCAGCTTTGACAACCTGATATAGTTGGATCTTCTGCTACCGAGTGTTCTTGATCTGTGTGTCCATGATCTGATTAGTGATGGACTGTTCCATGCAATCTAGGTTTAGCTATGTTATGGTAAATTGTTTTGCAACGTCGAATGTGTCCATGAATAGTAGAAAGTATGGATGAAGGTGGTCTACATTGAACATTGGGTGCAGACCAAGGAATGGTGGAAATATAAGCTCAAAAGCATTATCCCTTACAACCTTGGTGATGGTGTATGGCCCATATCGGAGCGAGTGAAGGTTGTAGTGGGGTCCAGTGAGGTGCTCCTTCTGAAAATGTAGCCAAACTTTGTTGCCCACCTGGAAATTGTGCGACACCTGATGCTGATCATGGCGCTACTTGTACTTAGCATTGGATCTATCCAATATATCATGGACTTGCTAGTGGATGTATTGAATGCACTCAATGAAGTTTTTAACCCTGTTAGCTTTGGACCGGACATGAGCTGAATCTACCAGAGTGGCTCCAAATGGTATGGCCACATCAATGGGACATAATGGCTAAAATCCCAGTCGTACCTAAAAGGGGTCTTGGCCCGTGAGATGTGGAAATCTCTGTTATAGTTGTGTTGGACATAGGAAAGGCTTTCATCCCATGTGCTTGGATGCTTCATGTTGTACATGCATCAAATGTGTACGATCATCCTGCTAACAACCTCTGTTTGGTCATCAGTTTGGGGATGGAAAGCCATGGACTTAGTAAGTTTTGTATCCAGCATCGACCAGAGACTTGACCAAAATGCACTTAGGAATTTGTTGTCCTGATCTAAGACAATGGACTGTAGGATCCCAAAGTGTAACCACACTTTCTCAAAGAAGAGCTTAGCAGTGGCTTCTGCTGTGATACTCTTGTTGCAGGCTGCCATGATGGCCATCTTAGAGAATCTGTCGAAGACCACGAAAATGCAATGATTGTCCTGCTTAGTAGAAGGAAGGCCCGACATGTAATACATAGAGACAGATTCCCAAGGCTGACTAGGAGAAGGTAGAGGAGTATACAAACCTTGCATCTTGATGGTTGGTCTTGGTAATGGCACAGGCAATGCAGGATCTAATGCACTTCCCAGTATCTTCATGAAGTTTCGGCCAACAAAAATACTTATGCAATATCTCCATTGTTTTCTCTACTCTGAAATGTCCACTGATCCGAATGCAATGCGCCTCCCAAGTCATCTTGGCATGCTCGCTTGAAGGAACACATACGTTTTCCACATGGAATTACAGTGCATATGATAAAATCAAACTGCAATGAATGAGGCTGATCATAATATCGAAAACCATAAATTCACCACTTCAAATATTAAATGTAAAAACGTGAATTCAAATAGGTTTGCAAACATCAGCGTATCAGAAGAAATATATCATAGAAATCACTTGGTTGCACTTTATAAATTTATGATATAAGAAAATCCCGATAAATCATATTTAAATAAATAACAGATTATAAGCAGAGGTGGGAAGTGATATCGGAACTTCTATACCAGTGATAGTATATCGGGTATTTAACGAGCAAGAACCCGATACGAAAGTCCCGATATAGGCTAAGGACGAGGATATCATAGGGGACCAGTATCGGATATACCATATATTGAAAGTACGAGGCATCGGGAATATTGAGATATCGGGAGTAGTGAAGAGTGAAATTGCCGAGTACTAGAGGTATTGAGATATCAAGAGTTTTGAGCATGGCACACTTTAAAATTTATGATATTTGCGAAGGTTGATATGCCAAGTGGTAGTTGTGGGGTCGGCAGCTCTTAAAGTATTTAATTTAAAAGGAAGTGCCCAACTTCACTTCGCCTTTTAACAAAAACTCCTTTAATAATTATATTAACTATCGAGAATATTTGATCAGAGAATGATTTTATTGTAACTTTCTTATGAGGAAAGTTACGATATTATAATGATCTGATACAAATGCTCTGACAATGCATTAATTTAATAACAAAAAGGCCTATCGAGGTTTTCATTTATCGTAACATTTGTAAGGTTGGACCTCCAATACTTAGGTTCTAATAAGAGAAACTTTCAAGTGAGAGGATTTTGTTGAAGAATATAGGGCACCTGAGTTATAATGAGATTCTTCTAGCAATGATAACAATTTGTGAAGTACTTTTACTTTTCTTTCTAACAGAATCTTCTTATTATTATTATTAGTGTATGTTCTCTTACTCCATCAAACAGTTACCAAAATATAATAGAGACAAGAACACAAGGTGTTGTTTCTCAGCCAGGGAAAAACCTCTCTCTTAGAGAGGAAAACCCTTCTTGAAATTTCTCTTATTGAATTTTCTATTGATAAACTCCAAACCCTAGACCCTTGACAAGAAGATCCTCCAAGCACAAGTCAAGCCTTTGCCCTTCTTCTTCTGGCACTTCGTCCTCCTTCTTCTGGCACTTTGTCCTCTTTCTTCCGGCACTTTGTTCTTCTTCCAGCAACTGATAGCAGCCCTAGTTATGCTTGCAATAGAAGAGATATTTTTCTTTGTTCCTTACTAGACTCCTTCCCTCATGAAGAGTATATTATCCCTCTTACAATCGATCTCTTCCTTGAGATATATTTGCAGGTATGATGTAGCAACAGTGTGGCCCTATTTCTTCACACATGTGAGGGGATTCCTTCAAGAAACTGATGTTAGATTGATATCATTCCTTTGCTTGTATGGTCTTATTATTCGCTTAAGTGAGAGGCATAATATGCACTCCCTTCTTAGCCCAACCAATGAACTTTTATGATTGTAATAGGAGGGTTTCTATGACAGCAGAGAGATCCCCCTTTTCTTCACACATGTGACTGTAATAGGCCCTAAGATAGCCCTATTAACTTTTGTTTTCTTCCTTCCTTCTTTGTCGCACTAGAGGCTCCTTCTTCGTCATTTTTCGTATCCTATACTTGTCCTTTTCCTTCGCTAATTTCATAGGTGAATTGTGTTGCTTTGGAGGGGTGGAATGACCCCTATATATAGAGGTTTTCTCCTTATTTTGGCCGACTTGAGGCCAACTTGATGACTTTAGGCCAACTTGACTTCTATGCTTCAGATTGCTTCCTTTTGTGATGTCGTTGCATGGAGGAGGCTTGTGACTTGGCTTGGAGGTATTTCTTGGAGTCTCATACATAAATATACATGTTGTAACATGCTCTTAAATGTCTTCAACATTTATTTTGACTCTTTGACTTCCCTATATAACTTCGACATGTGCCAGACCTATGCAATGAGCAAGAAACTCATTGATATAAATAACAAAAATAATATTTATTTTCTTTTTAAAATATAAATATCAAAATTACATCTATGAATATCGAACCTAGTTACACTTTCTTCAACGGATTTTATTACAAATTCAAAAATGCCTTATCTTTATTGAACACTAAAGAGTTTTATTAACATGAAAGAAGGGTCCCCATTATTTATTATATGACTAAAATAAAACTATTAAAATGGGGGGAAGGGGGGGGTTGTTGAGTACTACAACATGAGGAGAAAAGAAAAATAAGGATTTGTCGAAGATTAAGTGCTTCAAATGTGGTGAATTTGGTCAATATAGTACTAAATGTCCTCAGATGAAGAAGGAAATGAAGGAAAGGCAAGAGCAGACAATAGTTTCTACAAAGATCAAAAATTTGTCTTCCAGGTTGGAGGATGAATTCGCACTATATGCATCTATACCTCCAGGAGAGAAGTGGGGTGACATTAAACCTTTAGTCACTAGAGTTGCAAAGATTTGGGAAGGATCCATACGGGAGCAGTAGTATTTACAGCTTACTCCTCATATGTATTATTACTCTTGCTATAGGGGCCCATAGTATTCAGTAGAAAATGGATCAGTGTCATATGGCATAATCAGTTCTTGAGGGACAATTGCAGTACTAGTCAAATGCTAAGAAGTGTAGAGCAGTTGTAGCGCAGCCATTATTAGTGGATAGTGCATAGACTAGTAGTAGTCAGATTCTTAGGAGACAATTATAGTTCATAAGACACAACTGATTCAAGATTATGTTCGCAGTTGCAATAGTTGCAACAGTGGTATCCACATGAGATCAGTTGCAGCGCAGTGCAGAGTTGGCAGTAGTATAGGTTGTACTGTGCAGTGTCAGTAGCAACACAAATGTATGGTGGTTTAGCTCAGAGTAGTAGATGAATCAAATTTACACAATGGCTTAGTGTATAGTGGCAGGTTGTCACAATTGTCAAACATTAGCAACATGTATGGGAGGATGTTTGAGATCATCTAGAAGACCTTCCTCGCTAAGAGGGAGTTTTAGTTTTTTATGGTTAGATAGAAGCATACAGGTTTTACAGTCTCAACTTTGGTCAAAGAGGCTAAGAAACACTAGAACTACAGAACCCAGAAAAAGTTTCAGGAGAAAACACCTAGAGATGGCTCAACTCCCGGATTTAACCAAGATCTTTTGCTTTCGTGATGTGATTAGAATTGCATTTAAAAGAGCATAAATGAATACATATGCATGTTTTAAAGAAGAAGGAACATGAAAATAATCAGCAACATAAAACCCAAGACATTGATAATGGAGTTCGTCTAGGAGGGACTACGTCTCCAGGCCCTAGTGTCAAGATGGTGTAAGCAGTTGCATTAAGTGTTGTCAATAGCGATGATGTACATAGGTGGTCAAATTGCTATCATACAAGGAAAAATGCCCTCACAGAGAGTGGCTCCATGAGATGTTCTACTACAGGAACTCTCACGCACAACAAGACTCCTATCAGTATGACATAAAC
This sequence comes from Pinus taeda, assembly GCA_000404065.3. Taxonomy (NCBI): domain Eukaryota; kingdom Viridiplantae; phylum Streptophyta; class Pinopsida; order Pinales; family Pinaceae; genus Pinus; species Pinus taeda. The sequence continues at coordinate 66,835 of APFE031522032.1, read as the reverse complement.
TCATGCACGATGATAATGAGCATCCCACCAACATGGCATCAAAGGGATCTCAATGCAAACATACATGGCAACACGTGAGTATCTCGTCAACATGATGACAAAGGGATCTCATATAAAACATGACGAATCATGACAACAAGTACATCCCATAGATGATTCTGTGTCACATCAAGCAGGAATTATGAAATAAGTAAGAAGACAATATCCCACATCAAACATCAAACAGGGATCTATGCAGCACAATGCATCTCATAGCAAAAAGAAGTACATGAACACACTGCATATACCTCACATCCTGGGGCCATCTGAAGAAAAGGATGATGATCTGCTGGATATGGTTTTACCATCGATCTTGTGGTGTTGAATCTCATGGAAATGGTTGCTCACACATGAAAGCTGACACCTACACTCCATTTTGAAAAGTGGCCAAAAAATGGAATGATCAAATGGAAAATCGGATTACACCATCAGATTTGTGGCGTCGAATCATGCAAAATCAACTATCAAATTTTTGAATTTTGAGAAAGTGTAAATTTAGGGCTACAAGAATCTTTTAGATTCCCCCTAGATTCCTCAAAGATTCCCTCCTCAGATCATCTGAAGATATGCTGCTCAAATCAAAATTTTGTCTGTGCCATCAAGTTTTTGTCGCTGAGAGGTGTAGGATCGACATAAAGTTTGTCCAATTTGGACAATAGCAAAATTTCTCCCTCTTGAAAATTTGGCTCAATCATGGTTCTGCATGCTCTTTTCCCATGTTCATGGTCCCACCTGCAATAAATTACTTCAAAACATTGTCTCGATTTTCGTGTTGCACCTTGGTTCTCCTCCCCTCCGGGTGCACTGCAGAAATGTGGGTTTATAATAAAGTTTTCGAGTGTATTTTCCAAAGATATATGTTTGTAATTATGGTAAGGCGAAATAATGGATGCGGAGAGGTCAGGAGATCAAATCCCGCCTCTCCCAAAAATACACACAACGGCATGCGGTTGTGTTAATTTTGGCACGTTAATTTTTGGCGCATTTTGGTTTTTTTTTTTATTTAACATGGCATGGAACCGTTTTAATGGAAACTGTTGGAACTTTGTGTGGTTACATTGATGTATTGACGTGGACTTTGTGTGGAAGCACCTGGGAGATGGGTTGGCCAGGTTAGCCAAGTGGGTTCAAGCCCCACCGCCTCCGGTTCTTAACAAGTGGCGGTGGTTGGGGTGTGGGCCGGGTCCACCGAAGGTGGCCCGCCCACCCCACACATAACATATATACTTGTGTTTTGTTTTAAGCATAAGTTTTGGTATGGAGGTCGGTTGGGGTCCGATGGGAGTCATGGCCTGTCGGCCATTTTTAAATACATTTTGTCTTTTATCGTTGCATTTTGGGAGGACGGGTAGTTGGGGTCATGGCCCACCACCTCTATATATAATTTTTTTATTTTTTTATGTAATAATTGATTTTTTTCGATTTTATCTAATATAGGGGATATTAGACAAATTAACGATCCAACAAATTTTCTCGCTTTTGGGAGCTAGGTTTCATGCCCCGGAGTCAGTTAAATTGTCGAACACTTAAACTTGGCCCACAACCCAACTTTGACCAAAACTTTGACTGGCTTATTCTCCCTCATACGAGCTCGGATTTGAGTGTCATTCACATCGTTGGAATCAGGGCAATGAGCGCTTCGATCTAGTGCTAGTTTGGGAACAATCTGACCACTTTTAATTTTGACACTTTTAATTCTCCTCTGGGACTTCTGCCTGTGTATGGAGCCACCTGGATCACTACAGTACTCAATGTCCTTAGATGAATAAGAACGGGAAGGAAAAGAAAAAGCAGGCAACAGTTTCTACAGAGATTGAAAATTTGCCTTCCAAGTTGGAGGATGAATTCGCACTATATGCATCTATACCTCCAGGAGAGAAGTGGGGTGACATTGAAATTTTAGGCAATAGAGTTACAGAGATTTGGGAAGGATCCATATAGGAGCAACAGTAGTTGTAGCTTACTCCTCATATGTATCCATATAGGAGCAACAGTAGTTGTAGCTTACTCCTCATATGTATCATTACTCTTGCTACAGGGGCCCATAGGATTCACTAGAAAATGGATCAGTGTCAGATGACGCAGTGAGTTCTTGAGGGATAGTTGTGGTACTAGTCAAATGCTAAGAAGTGCAGAGAAGTTGTAGCGTAGCCATTCTTAGTGGATAGTGCATATACTAGTAGCAATCAGATTCTTAGGAGACAGTTATAGTTCATAAGCACAACTGGTTCGGGATTATGTTTGCAGTTACAGCAGTGGTAGCTGCATGAGATCAGTTGCAGCGTAGTGCAGAGTTGGCAGTAGTACAAGTTGTACAATGTAGTGTCAGAAGCAATGCAGATGCAAGGTGGTTTGGCTCATAGTAGCAGATGAATAAAAGTTACACAATGGCTTAGTGTATAGTGGCAGGTTGTCAGAATTGTCAAACATCAGCAACATATATGGGAAGATGTTATGAGATTGTCTAGAAGACCTTCCTCGCTAAGAGGGAGTGTTAGTTTTTTATGGTTAGGTAGCATCATACGAGTTTTATAGTCTTGACATTGGTCAAAGAGGCTAAGAAACACTAGAACTACAGAACTTAGAAAACGTTTCAGGAGAAAACACCTAGAGATGGCTCAATTAATTTAATTAGTCAATAATTAAAATTTTCCTAAGTTTAACTTAGGAAAAGTGATTAATTAACATGAATTAATTGAGAAAGGTGATATTTCTCTAGAAACTCACATGAATCAACTCAAGTATTATCTTAGTCATTGATGAGGATTTAATCATGTTCATCGGTGAGCCAAAGAGATATTATAAGAGGAGGTTGATGGGGTTGGAGAAAGACACACAAGAGTAGTGAGTTTCCTTACCAGATCGAGCTACCCGGTTGTAGAGTTCGAGTAGGGAGAAGAGTTCAAGCCAGAAGGAAGCAGAGGTGAGAAGGAGATCAGTAGCAAGATTCCGAAGGAATTTTCTAGTGCCTGAAGAGTTAGCTGAGGGAGGTATAATTTATCCACATGATGTTACGCAGGGGCTTGCGCAGAGCCTCAAAGAGACAATTTGATTCAGCGAAAGAGGAAATTGATTCAGTTGCTAAAGACCGAGATTTTCACCAAGAGGTAAAGTGAGTCATTCCCAAAAGAAGAAACGGGAAGGATGTCATCATCAAAGGCAAATTTCGGGAAATGCGAGTTTTCCTGCGTAGAGGCAGTGCAAAGGCCTATCCTAGGGTTTTCTGGAGCCAGTTCTGAGGCTTGTTTTGTTGTAGGATTTCTTGTAGAGGAAGGGAAAATCCCCTCTATATTTTTTCCATTATTTCTCTCAAAGAGGATTGCGAGTTTGGTATCCATTTTACTGTACTTAAATTTTCTACTAAAGAATAATAATAAAACCCTCATCCGCTACACCGATTTTCCCGCATTGGGTTTTTTCGGGGACATTTGTCCAAAATTAATTATGTCAATTATATTGTGTGTGTGCTCTATATTTCTCAGTTTCCAACATTTTATTTTCTGCAGAATTTTATTTGTGAAGAATTGTAGTTTGATTTATTCGTTGTTTGTCATAGTAAATAAACTGCATAATTAATTAGTTAGAAGAATAAATCTCCAGTTGCTACAATTTAAGGAAAATTTCACAAGTTAGACCAAGAGGGAAGTGTACAGTCCAAGGAATGTGTAGAGGGTTTTTCAAGGGTTGTTGAGTGTAAAAGGAAGTTTTCCCTCATCATTGTAATCTTTTTTAATAAATAAAATGTATGAAGAAGAAATAAATAACACACATTGCAGGTTTTCCCCAATTGGGTTTTCTTGGGTAAATTCTAGAGTTATATATTTTTAAATGTGCTTTCAATGATTTGTTTTCCAATGTGAATGTTCAGTTAGAATACTTAGTATATTTGGTGAATGCATCTAAATATTTCAATTCTAGTTTCTTTCATTTATGAAAATCCATTAAATTAGTTGTTGGGTATTTATAAGTCTAACATGGTATTAGAGCACAACCTCTGATAGAAGACCAAAACTAGTGTTTACTTCCTCGGGAGAAAGTTAAAGGAAGCAAAGGTGCAGTTTACCAATCAAGACCAGTGCTAGTATTTTCCTGAAACAGCGCAACATTGGGGTTTTCTATGCAATTCGAATAGGAGCATGGCTTACTTAGGGTTAACGTTTGACAATCACCTAGATGGGACCTCAAATTTCTATTCTTAGAGGGAGAGGATTCATGTAGTGTTGGAGGAGAAATGCATTTGGGATCTTGGGGAAAATCCACTAGCCCAACCAACTGACACTTAGCAGTTAGCTCAACACAACAAGAAATATGTGAAATCTAGAAGAATTATCCTTGAGGGATTCAAGGACCACATCATACCTCACCTATCTGGGAAGAAGACTACTTATGCCATGTGGACATCAATCATAGGGTTGTACCAAGGTTCGAGTGAGGCCAGGAAACTGGGACTCAAGGATAAACTCATAAACATCAGGATGGTTAAGTCTAAGTATGTGGTCTCATACCTTACCAGGTTCACTCAAGTGAGGGATGTGCGAGCTGGAGTTGGGGAGACAAACTCGGACATAGACCTTCTCAACTTTTCACTATTGAGTTTTCCCAAGTCTTGGGAAAATTTTACTGGTGCTATTACTAGGAGAGAAAAGATTCCAGATTAGTAGCGACAATGGAGTGACTGCATCTAAGAGGAGATACGGAAGAAGGCCAAAGTTGGGTCTCACATAAAGACAGAGGACGAGGACAAATTTTCCCTAGCTGGATAAGGAGGCAAGACCAAGGGAAAGAAATGCGTAGGAAGGGCCAATTCCAGCTCTAGAGGCAAGAAGAAAAAGAAGAAGGATCTCAGTTAGATAAAGTGCTTCTCATGCCACCAATTTGGGCACTACGCCACTAAGTGCCCAAATAAGAAGAAGGGGTCTAAGAAGGACCATGTAGCAATATCTACAAAGGTAGATGTGTTCTCCTCTCACCTTGAGAGGGAGTTCTCACGTATAACTTGCATGGAAATCTTAGTGGCTAACAGTGTGTGGTATAAGTGCAGTGGATCTTCTTGCCATATGACCAAGAACAAGGAGTATTTCAGCCAATTGACCGAGAAGGACATGCAATTCCACTTGGAGCAGGGAGATGATGGAAGGTACCTATCCAAGGGAATGGGTACTGTCAAGTTTGAGAAGGAGTCTGGGAACCCTCTCTACTTCATAGATGTCCTCTACATCCTAGGATTAAAGAAAAACCTTGTTTCAGCATTAGCCCCAGAAGATAAGGGTTATGAGGTTATCTTCAGCAGAGGAAAGACCTTCGTCAAGCCTTCCAACTCCAAACCAGCCAAGCATATTGGAGTTAGGCTTAAGAACCTCTACGGGCTTCAATTTGAGATAGTTGTGGCCTTAAGCAGCAGAGGAGGCAGTGAGCAGGGCCATGACCTTGGGGAGCTTTGGCATAGGCATATGGGTCAATCACACCATGGAGCACTAAATATTCTCATGGATATTTCCCCAAGGCTTCCATAATGTAGTGTTGACTAGCATGACATGTTCAGGGATTACACATTTGCAAATTATGCCAAAACTTCCTTCCCCGGCATAGACAAGAGGGAAAAGAACACCTTGGACCCGAATCACTCAAATGTCTATGGACCATTTTCCTTGTTGTCCCTTATGGGATACAAATATTATGTCACCTTCATTAATGACCACTCAATAAATATTTGGATCTTCTTCCTTAAGAAGAAAGATGAAGTCTTCTTAAGGTTAGTGGAATTCAAAGCCTCGGTGGAGAAGAAAAATAGTAAAAATATCAAGGCATTGAGGTCAAACAATGGTGGGAGTACATCTCCAATGCCTTCAGGGACTTCTATTCCAAGGAGGGATCAAGGGAGAGCTCACCACACCCTATAACCCTCAGAATAATAGGGTGTCGAAGTGTGAGAACCAGAGTATTGTTGGAGTGGCTAAGGTTGTGTTGCATGACTAGGTATTGCCCATGTTCCTTTGGGAAAAGACATGCAATATTGCAGTCTTTTTGCAAAACAGGAGTCCACATAGGGTGCTAGGAAGATTCACACCAAAGGAGGCTTTCATAGGCAAGAAGCCTGACGTATCTCACTTCCTAATTTTTGGCAGATTTTTTACTGTCATGTGCCTTCTAATAATTGGAATAATATGGAGCCCATAGTAGAGAAGGCCATTTTTGTAGGTTACAACTAGATTTCCAAGGTGTATAGGGTGTATGTCTAAGCACTCAGGAAGATCGTGATCAAGTGTGATGTCATATTTGAGGAGGAAAGGGATCTTAGGAAGACCTTGGAGCATGATCAGGATGCAGCACAAGAGAGGGAGCAACAGGCTCCCAAGTAGGATGCTCAACCAACTCCACAGATTTATTCATAGCCAGTTATTGGGAAATCTAAGCAGCATGAAAATGAGAAGAAACCCCAAGACTAGGAGGAGAGAGAAGAGCGAGTGCAGCCCACTCAACTAGTGACTCCTAGCATAGGGAGAGGATGAGGCAAGTGGGTAGATAAAGTTAATAGGGAGGCTCAAGAGAGAGTAGGATCCCCTAGCTCCACATTTAAACAAAGTATACAAACACAAAATAATATGGGGTACATGGAATTGATGACTGAGTTGCTAGACTCAAAGCCTTCTTGTTACAAGGACGTAGCATCTTAACACGTATGGAAAGATGCCATGGTGAAAGAGTATTCCTCCATCATGAAGAATGATGTTTGGGAGATAGTTCCAAGACCAGATGGAAAATCAGTGGTTGGGTCACGTTGGGTCTATAAGATCAAGCACAAAGTTTATGGGAGTGTGGATAATTACAAGGCTATATTTGTGTCCAAAGGGTTCTCCCAGGTTGAGGGGATAGACTACAATAGGATGTTTTCACCTGTGGTCAAATACTCATCCATTAGGACCATATTGGTTTTTGTAGCACATATGGGGTGGAAGGTCCACCAAATGGACGTAAATTATGCCTTCCTTAATGGAGTTGTTGAGGAAGAGATATATGTTGAGCAACCTAAGGGGTTTGAGACTTTTAGAAGAGATACACATATATGCAGGCTGAAGAGATCCCTATATTGGCTCAAGCATGCACCGAGGGCATGGTATGCTTGAATAAACAGCTATCTTTTGGGATTAGGTTTCACTAAGAGTGAAGCGGACCTCAACCTATACTACATTGTGGTTGGATTTTTCCACTCATTCTAGTGTTGTATGTAGATGACCTGATATTGACAGAAGCAGATAGTCTGATCCATGAATGCAAGAGATATTTTGCAAAGGAGTTTGAGATGAAGGGTTTAGGGCTAATGCACTATTTTCTTGGGCTAGAGGTATGGCAAGGTGATGGTGAGATATTCTTGGGATAGGGAAAGTACACACAAGAGATTCTCAAGAATTTCCACATGTAGGATTGCATGCCCATGCCTATAGTCACAAACTATAGGAGTTGGATCCCACATTGGTTCACTATGACAATAAGAGTTTGTCAAAGAGTGCAACTAGGGACCAATTCCAGTTCCTAAAAGCCTTATATATATAACAATCATAAATAATGAATAATTAACTAATAGTTAGTGTTGAAGAGTCATGTCTCTAAGAACATGACCAATAGTTGAAAATAGTTCATATTCACATAAATAACATATTAACCATAAGTTACTACCCACCATTATTTAAGTATTTGCGTAAATGATGGGGTAAGGAGAAAGATGTAATTAAATATACTTACAAGGAGTTAGTGCCCACCATTTTTTATGGGTCCTTCAACACGTTTTAACAAATATGGGGAAAAATGTAAATGTGCAAGCTTACTAGAATTTAATTTACAAAGATACTTGACTCAATTTACAAAGATACATGTCTCTTGGGTGTCTTGGGTATAAAATTCACTTGAAACTTTTCATTCTATGTTGAAAATACAAGAAGAAAATCTTGATTTAATTTTGTCCTTGAATTAAATTAGGAATAAAATTGTAATTCCACATCACAAGACAATTTGTACGAGTTAACTAAGTTAATTTTACTTAGTTGGATCAGTTAATTCAACTAACTTGAGTTATGTATAATGCCACGTTTATTTTGAGTTGTAATTAATTAATTCATTTTAACTAAGTTAAAGTCAATTAAACTAGTTCTAACTGATGGAGGAACTAATAGGAGGTCAGGAAGTGGGGTGTTGCTTCATGTATTCAACCAGTTAACTGATGATTCACTCATAAATAACTCATGCATGTCAGATCGGAGAGTTACCTAGTTGAGATTAGAGTTCAAGTGCAGTGTATTATCAATTGTATAATCATCCAAATTGTACAGGTGGTGCACGCAGTCAGAGGAATGCATTTGAAGATTTCACAATTCTAGTTGAGGAATTTCCCTAATTAATAGGGGCTAATTCCCAAGGAAGCACAAGGAAATAGGGCTCGGGCAAGCAGAAAATTGGTTAAGTATTGGCCAAGGCTTGTCTTGGAAGCAATGAGACATATAGATATAGTGCATAAGTTGCTCTGGCTTGATAAAAGCATTTTAATATTCTCATACTTTCTGACTAATGCAATAAACAGATAAAAGGGGTTTTTAGCTGTGGATTTCCCCAAGAAATCATTGTGTAATTTGTTGATTGAATTCTTTCTCTTGTATGCTTCATGATTTCGTGATCATTTAATTGTTTTTGCTAATGAGTAGAGTAGATTCAAGTCTATTGTTTTAGTAAATTACACTTAGCAGTTTGAATCTACAAGGAATTTCTACCTGGTATTAAAGCAGAAATCACTCTAGAACAAGAGAATACGAGTTTGTCTTTTGCAGGTGAAATTAAAAATGTAGTATCATTCTTTAGAGATAGTAGGATGTCATTCTACGGATTGAGACTCGAATATGCCCTTGAGGGTAGTTCAAACCATATTTCTTGGAAGGACAGGATGGAGGCAGTGTTAGAAGACAACAGGTTCAAGGAATTCATAAACAAAGATATTCCTAAGCCTCCAACAACATATGCTCAAGATCTAGCAAAGTGGATAAAATGTGTTGCAAAGGGAAGAAGGATCACACTAGAAGGAGTTAGAGATCATATTGTCTCGAACCTCCACAGAAATGATACACCATATGCAATGTGGCAAGCCTTGATTCACTTGTTTCAGAACAACAGTGACCACAGCAAGCTAGCACTGAACGACAAGCTTCAGAAGATCAAGATGGAGAAGGGTGACACAATACCACAATACTTGACCAAGTTCCCCAATGTCGGGATGAGCTTGGGAGTGTTTGTATTACAGTTGCTAAAGATGATCTGGTCATCCTAGCACTTCTAGGCTTTCCCAAGAGTTGGCACAGCTACTAGGATTTGGTAAATCGGAGGGAGCATCTACCAAAGTGGGAACAAATAATTTTGCAGTGACTTGGAGGATAAGGACCTCTAGATTCACATCGAAATGGGAGATGATGGAATTTATAGCGAGACCAACATCGGTACTGTTACTTTTCGGAGGGAGATTGGTTCTCCTCTCACATTAAAAGGTGTCATGTATGTTCTGGGTCTGAAGAGTAATTTAGTTTCAGTTTCTATGTTGGAGGATCGCAGCTACGATGTGATATTTAGCAAAGGAAAGCATTTACTTTGTCACATAGCCTCTATCAAGTGAAACAGATCAGAATTCAAGTGAAGAACCTCTACAAATTGGATGTAGAAAGTGTGCTGCTTTGAGCATAAAATCAGAGGTGCAGAGACAAGACATCGGTGAATTGTGGCATAGAATATTGGTTCACTTGCATGACGAAGCTTTGAAGATCATGCAACATATTTCTATAGGACTTCCCAAGGGTGCACTAGAGCATAGAGATACATAATAAGGACACCATTGGGGAAGTACACCAAAGCCACCTTTCATGATAAGGACAGTCGAGCGCAAACGATCCTTAAAAGAGTTCACTTATAATGTGTGTGGATCATTCTTGATAGCCTCCACAACCAAGCACAGGTATTATGTAATATTTTTAGATGATTTATCACGTAAGTGTTGGATTTTCTTCATGCAGAAGAAATATCAAACGTTCTCTAAATTTTGTGAATTTAAAGCACTTGTTGAGAAAGACATTGGCAAAAGAGTGAAGGCTCTAAGGAGTGATAATGGCAGAGAATATGTGTCGAATGAATTCAAGAAACTTTGTGCATTAGAAGGCATTCAACGGAGTTAATAGAACCCCATAACCCACAGCAGAATGGGGTAGATGAAAGGAAGAAAAAAATTATTGTGGGAGTTGCACGGACGATGTTACATGATCAAGGCCTACTGTTTCACTTGTGGGTTGAAGCATGCAACACAACTATATATTTGCAAAGCAAGAGTCGTTATTATATTCTCAAGATGAGTACACCATAAGAAGAATTTTCAAGTAAGAAACCATATGTGGCACACTTCAAAATATTTGGTTCATCAATTTACTGTCATGTTACCAAGGATGCAAGGAAAAAGCTAGAGCCAACAGCTGAGTTGGGCATATTTTTGGGGTACTCCGATACACCCCACAACTATTGATTTTACTTTCCATCTCATAGGATGACAGTGGTTCATAGAGATGTGAAGTTCAATGAAGAGAATTTCATGAGATGTTCCCTTGAGAGGGAGCTTCAGTTACATGTAGATAAGGAGCTTTTAGCTCTAAAGGAAGAACCTTGGGATGATATGGAGCAGCCACATGCAGAGGAGGAGTGGAAGCACCCACTCATGCATAGACTTCCAAAGATGGAATGAAGCACACCATAGAATCCGATAGATTCATGCATGATGTTAGAGAGAATGTGGGAGAACCCGCATCACAGTGCAGGCAGAGGAAGTCATGAGATTGGTACTTTGGATACATGGCTCTAATGAGTGAGAGTGTAGAGATTGAGCCATCCTCATTCGAGGAAGCAGTGCAGAAACCGGTATGGGTTGATGCCATGGTAGAGGAATATGACTCCATTATCAAAAACAGTGCTTCGGAAGTGGTCCCAAGACCGACAAACAAGTCAATGGTGATTTGTAGACAACTTTACAAGATAAAGCAAGCAATAGATGGGAGTTTCAAGAAACACAAGGCCATATTTGTGTCCAGAGGGTTCTCTCGGGTGGAGGGAATTGATTACAAGGATACCTTTGCTCCAGTAGCAAGGTACTCTTCAATCTAATCTATTCTAGCACTTTCAGCGCAGATGGGATGGAAGACACATCAAATGGATGTGAAGACAACATTCCTCAACGGAGTGATTAAGGAAGAGGTGTACATTGAGCAGCTGAAAGGATTTGATACCTTCAACAAAGAGTCGCATGTGTGCAGACCCAAATGAGCATTGTATGGATTGAAACAAGCACCCCGTGCTTGGTACACCAGGATCGACATCTATTTCACCAGGTTGGGTTTCACCAAAAGTGAAGCAAATGAAAACATTTACCATATTGTGGTTGAAGGTAATTATTGATTTTAGTATTATATGTTGATTGTTTAATTCTAACAGGTGATGAGAAGCTGGTAAAATCTTGCAATAGAATTTGAGATGAAGGACCTGGGGCTCATGCATTATTTCTTTGGTATGGAAGTATGGCAAGGAGATGATGCATTATTGCTTGTCTCTCAGGGCAAGTATGCCAATGTGATACTGAATAAGTTCCACATGGAGAGTAGCAAACCCATGGGGACTCCTCTAGCAGGGAATTGGAGGAAGGAATATCCTACTTCAGGTGAAGTAGTGGAGCCTACTATTTACAGGCAACTTGTGGGTTTACTTATGTATTAGGTGAACACATGACCAGACATATGTTTTGCAGTTAACCAGCTTAGTCAAGCAATGATTAATCCAACCACTCTATTGGAAGGCAACAAAACATGTGTTCAGGTACCTTAGAGGCACCATTCAATTTGGTCTTTGGTACATATGGATAGAGGGAGTGAAGGTGAAAGGCTTCACATATGCACCCTAGGCAGGGAGTGCTTCTGACAGGAAAAGCACATCAGGGGGGATCTTCAATATAGGGTTAGCAGCAGTTTCTTTGTACAATAGAAAGCAAATATCAGTTGCACTCAGTTTGGAAAAAGCATAGTACATGGTTGCTATTCAAGCATCTTGTGAGGCTATCTAGATTAGGAAGATATGCGTTGGGTTATTTGGTCAGTGGATGGATCCTACAGTGATTTACTGTGACAATCAGAGTTATATCAAACACTCTAAGAATCTAGTTTTCATGATCAGTCCAAACATATCGACATCTAATATCACCATCTACGAGATTGTGTGCAGAGGAGAATCATGTTGCTAGAGTACATTCCTACATAGGAACAAGATGCAGACATATTGACTAAGGCATTGTCAAGAGACAAATTCGATTTTCCTAGAGGTAAGATTGGGGTATCTAATAATCTATTTCTTGTTGGGAGGGAGTGTTGAAAATGCAACAAGAAAATCCTGATTTAATTTTGTCCTTGAATTAAATTATTAAATAAAATTGTAATTCCACATCATAAGACAACTTGTACGAGTTAACTAAGTTAATTGGACTTAGTTGGCTCAATTAATTCGAGTTGAGGATCTAAGCTGAGTCATTTAGAGTGTCTCCTACATTATAGGATCCCTGGTTGAGTTTATTTTGAGTTGTAATTATCTAATTCAATTTAACTGACTTAAAGTCACTTAAACAAGTTCCAACTGATGGAGGAACTAGTAGGAGGTCAGACAATGGGGTGTTGCTTCATGTGTTCAACTAGTTAACTGGTGATTCACTCATAAATAACTCATGAATGTCAGATCTGAGAGTTACCTTGTTGAGATTGGAGTTCAAGGGCGGTGTACCATTAGTTGTCTAATCATCCAAATTATACAAGTGATGCATGAAGTCAGAGGAAGGCCTATGAGGATTGCGCAATTCCAATTGAGGAATTTCCATAATTAATAGGGGCTAATTCTCAAGGAAAAAGCACAAGGAAATAGGGACTTGGGCAAGTAGAAAATTGGTTAAGTATTGGCCAAGGCTTGCCTAAGAAGCAATGAGACAAATAGAGATAGTGCAGAGGTTGCTTTGGCTTGAGCAAAGCATTGTAATCTTCTCATATTTTCTGACTAATGAAATATACAAATAATAGGGGTTTTTAGTTGTGGCTTTCCCTAGGAAATCATTGTGTAATGTGTTGATTGAATTCCTTATCTTGTCTGCTTCGTGATTTCACGATCGTATAATTGTTTTCATTGATGAGTACAGTAGATTCAAGTCTATTTTTTTAGTAAATTACAATTAGTAGTTTGAATCTACAAGGAATTTCTACATTCTAAACAATTCATCATCTCGTATCTTCTTGTACTTATTGTTGGTGTTCTACCTATAATTACTGCCATGATCTAAAGTGAATTCTACTGAAGTTTTAATGTGATTTCTATTGGAATCTAAAGTAAAGTTGTTATTGGGCTAATTAGAGATTCAAGTAATTGTTGCAAGTATAGAACATACCATAAAATTGGACATGACATCCAAGTCCTAGTGAAAACAAACCTAAGGAACAAGAGAAGCAATCACTATTGAATAATTGTTGTTGAACAAGGTCTATTGGAACAAGTATCCATGGCGACTCACTCTTGTTTCAAGACAAAGGATAAGCTCAATGACAAATCAGATTATCGTGTGTGGAAGATTACTCTTGATTTGACCTTGGAGGAACATGAAGTGTTGGATTATGCACAAGAGAAAGTGGTGGAGCCTCCTTCAAATGCACATGGTATTGCTAGAACGAAGTATAGAAAAGGAGAGGTTAAAGCTAAGAAAATCATGGTTTACTCCATTCAAAATAATTTGATCTCTTATATTTCTCCTCTAGGAACTTCCAAGGAAATGTATGATAAGTTGATAGGGATGTTCAAATTTAACAATTCAAATAAAATTCTCTTTCTCAAGAACAAGTTTAAGGATATCAAAATGGACAAAAGGGAGTCTATACAAGCATTTTCATGAGAATAACTCAAGTGAAGAATGATTTGATATATATTGGAGAAGTTACTACTAATAGGGAACTCACCCTTATTGCACTTGGGGGTATTACAAGGCCATGGGAAACATTTGTCACCACAATTCTCAACAATGACAAGATGCTTGGTTTTGATGAGTTATTGGCCATATGCACTCAAGAGGAAATAAGGATGATGGAGAGAGATAATTTTGTTAATGGAAGTGAACCTAATGCTTTCTCTACACATGCTAAAATGAGAAATGATGTTGGTCTAAGAAGGGATTCAAAGGAAAAGGAAAAGGAAGATGCTTCAATTGCAACAAGTTTGGCCATTATGCTAAAGAATGTCCTCACAAGAATAATACTCCAAGGGACAACAACAACAATAAAAGAAACAACAAGTCTAACTAAAAAGTAAAATTGAATGCTCCTCCTGCTCGAGAAGTAAATAATCGACCTCCCAAGATGACAAGAAATGTCAGGTATGATCAAAATAATGTTGTTGAAAAACAAGATGAGTATTATCTTGTTTCTACTTTATCTACTACCTCTCCTCAGGAAACCTTGGATCAGTGGTTAATTGATAGTGGAGCCTCAAGGCATTTCACTGGATATAACGAGGTTCTCTCAAATTTAGTTGAGAGGAATATTGTTGGACACCTAATCCTCTAAGGGTTAGAGTGGAAGTTGAATAGCCAAAAGAGTCCAAGAGACCACTTGGAATATGAATCCAAGGGTCACACTATGTACTATAAATGTATATCATTTGTTAATAATAAATGTACTCTCATGTTTATCATTCATATTCAGTTGCTTCCATGTGTGTGTTTAACATGGTATCAGAGTAGGGATATTCCTGCCCTGCATAATTACTTTGAGCCATTTGTTTTATGGCCTTTATGTGCAGATCATTTCTGCCATCAGTTCTGTATTTCATGAATATTTTCTCAGCTAAATTCTAGCTTCAACCTCTGTCATTTCTTTAGCGCCATTTTTGGCCTCCCTCTTTAATTTGTAACTCCTATTCTACCTATTCTGCCTATGTTCTGAATCCTATGCAGACTGACATCTCTCTCACTATTATTCTGCTAATTTTGGCTAGCCTAGGAGCTCTTTCCACTGGTCTGATAGTTTCAACAGCAGAACCATACCTCCCATCCGAGAGAATACACATCCATGGTATCGTTGTTTGGCATTATGTGGTATCATTGTTTGGCATTATGTGGTATCACTGCTTCCATACATGACTCCAAACGTTGGCCTCTGTCCAAACGTTGTGTAATGCTCCCACATGCATACACTAGTTTTCCTTACTCATTGTGCTAACCCACTACAATCCTTCGTTGTCGAGGTTGGACCACGAATGTTGAGAACTATGTCCGAACGCTACCACAGTTCATAGGAGGACGGAAGGTTGAGATTTGGGCGACCTTGGTGTGGCTCTTGCTGCAGGTAGAGGAAAATTAAACACAACTCCATCACCTGTCCATGCATATTATGTTGAACGCTTGGTCTCCACAGTTGGTATCAAAGCATTTATTGGTTTCGTTGATGTATTTCTGAGGCAATTCCTTTCTCAGTGATTTTCTCGAGCTGATAAGAATTACACATAGCATTATCAACAGAGTGCAATAACTCAACACCGTATTCTAGTGGGTTAGAGGAAACCCTAAAAAAATTGAAGACCCTCTCTCCCATAATCGTAGTCATCCATGATAACCTGACACTCGAAATATCAAGCAAGATTATGTACTTCAAGAGTGGCTCTAAGTGATTTCTTCAGTTGAGAAAAAGAACCTAACACTCAAACGACTATGATCCCTTAATGCATGGTATCAAAAATCTCGCGCGTACAAAATTGTAAATTTCAATTGCGATGTCCAAACTAACCCAAATTGATGATATCGTAGTTTAAATGAGATATCACAAGTTCTGTGTATTTGAGATTTTGATTTTAAGTTTGCCGAATTGAGGAGGAGATAGAAAAATAATATGCTCGAAGTAGGAGTGGGAGTAGAAATAGGTGTGAATCTGTTGTTGTATGTACGACGTGTTTCTGTGGATACTCCCAACAGATCCAAAACTTAGTGTTAGAAGTGCCCGATGTTGGAATGTAGTAATGGGGTTTCAAGTTTATTCCAATGGATTTGGCAAATCCTATGACTGAAACGACTGTGATTCCTTTCCAAAAGCAAGCAGTTGCTGATTTTGATGGAAGTCTTTTTGGGTTAACAATTCCAGTCATATTATACGTGAACAACGAGAAGAAAAAAATGATGGTCCCTTGATGCAGTTCCCAGAATAATCCTTTCATTGGTGCGTTGCTCCTACGCTGGTGTCCTATGTTGGTATCCATTGCACGCTGCTCCACGGTGAACTAGAGGGTCGTCATTCATCCAAAACACTCACAATGTTGATTGATAAGCTGTTGGTATCATGTTGCTCCGTCCATCAAGTCTACGAAGGCTCTTGCTGACAAGCCAGCCAAGGCTGCTAAACCAGCTGCCCCAACAAAGAAGCCAGTTATAAAGAAGGTTGCTCTAGGTTATATACATTAATGTTGTCCAGTTATATATGTTGTTGAACACTGTCCATAAGTATAACATTGTCCATGTACATCATATTGTTTCAAATACGTTTCCCTGTTGGTATTGTTTAAATTGCGTTTCCCCAATTAACTCCTCCCAACATATAATGCTCCACACCAACTCTATTTGAGTGTATGTTGCATTGTCTCATTCTTTGAGTGCTTGTTGTCGGACCTGGGCGTTCTCTGAAACTATATATTGTGCATTGATTCAAAGCAATCAGACCCTTTGTATTGTGTATTGATTCATGTGTTGGTGTTAATAGCTCAGTGCATTGAATGACTAGTTCATTACCACTATTTGTCGCTGCGGTGAATGGTGTGAATACAACGTTAAATAGTTCTTATGCAATAGCTATACGTTGTAATTTTGAAAACTATGCATGGTTGGAAGGCTCTTGAAAGGGCATACTATGTTGAAGTTGAAAGAGTCAGTATGCGGTCAAACATGGAAGGGCATTTTGAGAAAGCTTAAAGTTTGTATACTTGTAGTATTTTTCAAGTAACATAATTTTGTAGTGCTTGTGTGTCATGCGAAATACAAGCAACTTGTAGATTTGGAGGTCGAAGGGATACAAACACAATCTACATACATATGCATTGATTCCTTGTTACTTCGACTGCTGCATAAGAGTAATTGGTGCTAGTTGGTTGCACATTGGTCAATAGGTGCACATTAATAGAGGATATTTTTGTGTCTTTGTACTATGAGTGGGTGTTACTTTTACTCATTGGGTCATAGTTATGATCAGTTTGACAATGGAGAATATGGCTCAAATTAGTGAAGTATTAAAATTCTTAAAAACTTTGATGCATTCTACTGATCATGATACATTGAAAATCAGCAAGAACACTCTCTGTGATATTAAAACCTGTCTGCAATATACACAAGATAAGATAGAATTTTTGGAGCTTGAATCTCAACTACAGCAAGAAGAATTAAAACAATGGAGTCGTCATTTTGAACCTGTTTCTATTCAGAACATTGAGACAGAAACCCATCAGCAGCAAGTCAATAATGTTACTGTTCATTCAGATTTAGTACCCAATAAAGCAGCAAAGTTACATGCAGATGCAAAAGTTCAGTTTTCATTTCCCAAGCCCATCATCATACCTTGGGAAGAGCTTGTCCACAACAAGCACAGAACTGGTCTTGGATATGACAAGTACGTGTCCTTTCATATTCTAGATTACTCAAAGCCCATTCAGTGTCAAAGTGTTGGATTCCTTCATGACAGTTCACCTCCAGCTGTTCCAGATTCTACCCCTCCTCCACAGCAACAACAACAGATTGTGAAATGCCAACACTGTGACCAAGTTGGCCATCTGAAAGATCACTGTTTTGATCTTCATTCATGTAAGCACTGTCGTAAAACCACTCATTCTTCAAACAAATGCTTCAGAAACAAACCTCCTACAAGAACAAAGATTCATCTTGGATGGATCGCTTCTTGGAAATGGGCATCAACAGCGAAGAAAATATTCTAGTCACATGTCAGAACTTGTTCTAGAATATTGAACAATCTTGTAGCTGAGTTTTCTCCATCATCTCACCTTGTATCTGAAAGGGGGGGAAATGATGGTCATCTACAAGCTTCAAAGCCACATCAAGCGAGCCTGAGCCACAATCTTCCATACCAAATTCATAGTTGTAGACGGAGACAAAGATGCCACTGAGCATGTCTTCAGTGGGTGATACCTCTTCAAAGAATTAGGGACACTTCCTCTAGCAGAAGAATTCAGCTTCTTGCCAGTTTTGGAAGAGTTCCAGGAATTACATTAAGCATTCCAGAGTTGTTGGTCATCCTTAAACCATCACAGGTTGAGAATTCCCTTTTCAGGTTGACGTTCTCCCTTTTATGCGGGGTGAGACCTCTCTTTCATGGTTGAAGGTTTCCCTCTTCAAAACATCAGGAGCACTTCCTCTAGTAGAAGACTTGAGCTTCATGCCAGACTTGGAAGATTTCCGAGAACTACACTAAGTGTTCCAGTGTTGGTGATCATCCTTAAACCACCGCCCTTTATACCAACATTTTAGAGAGCACATTAAGCCTAGTGCTACCATGCATTTTTGCATATTTTGTATTACAGCTCTCTTCTTGGACTCATACATAACCCTTTGGATTGAGGGGGGGAATGTTGAACACCTAATCCTCTAAGGGTTAGTGTGGAAGTTGAACAGCGAAAAGAGTCCAAGAGACGACTTGGAATATGAATCCAAGGGTTACACCATGTACTATAAATGTATATCATTTGTTAATAATAAATGTACTCTCATGTTTATCATTCATATTAAGTTGCTGCCATGTGTGTGTTTAACAAAGACTAATCTAAATATTATTCTTATAGATAATGCCACCTACCTTGTGAAAGGAATAGGAACTATTACTCTTCACTTGAACTATGGTCAAACCATACATCTTCAAGATGTTTTATATGTGCCGAATTTGAAAAAGAATTCAATATATATTTCTACAATGTAGGACAAAGGCTTCAAGGTAGCTTTTATTGATGGAAAGGTACATGCATGGAATAAGAACTGTATTGATGTTTTTACTATTGGTTTTAGAGTTGATGGTCTTTATCAAGTTGGTGGAAGTCCTTTGGTTGTTAGGCCCCTATACTACTAGTGTAACCCCTTATTGTTATTAGTACAACCCCCTTATTATATTGTTGTACCCATGTAGTCCCCATATTAATACTATTGTGCCCCATAAAAGCCTACTATTGTTATTATTGCACCCTTACATTATTATTGTTATGTCAGCTCTGATTATATTATGAACCCTTAGGCTCCTATATATAGAAAGGAGGTCTTGTCATTTGTATCATAGAAGAATTGTTCATTTATGTAATGTAAAGGAGGTTTCCCCCTCGAAGAGGTTGAATTCTAAGGCATTTATCTCTCTTTTCTATCTTTTTGTGAGCTAGTTTCATAATATTTGGTATCAGAGCTTTGGATTCTAGGGTTTCGTTGCTCCAAACAAGTCATCGTGGCATTTGCGCTATAACTTTTTTCTGCGATGTTTCAGATGCTAAAAAAAACCCCATTTGGGCTGAAATCCTTATGAACCTCGGGTCTGAATTTCAAATATTTTCACTCTATACTTGCGGAGATATGATGTGAGGAAGTTGGCCTTTTTGCAGACTCCCGAATTACATTCCAAACAGGTGACCTGGGGAAAATCTTCATAAATTTTATTTTGAGCATCAGACTGAAATTTCGTAAGAATTTGTAGAAAGAGGACGGACTATAGTTTACTATGCATATTTTTTACATTCTAAGGTCAAAACAGTGATACGTGGCACTTCATACAAGTTATCTCTTCTTAAAAAGGTATATAATCAAGTTATCTTGGCAGATTGTACATAACTCTTTCTTGGAGAATCCAATTTTGATCAAACTGGTGGCATTAGAAAGAGGACGTAGAGGGCTACTACAAGTTGCAATTCCAAAATAGGAAGAGCCAAAATTACAGAGTTATAGTTATTTCAAAATAGAGCTCCTAAAATCAAGAAAAGGCGATATGAGGAAGTTTGATGGCAAGGATCCGGTAAATTGGATACTTCAGATGGAGCAATATTTTGATCTACATGGTGTACCAATGTTACAAAAGGTAAGTATTGCATCTTCATATTTAGAACCAGATCAATTTTTATGGTATAAAGGGCTTTTTTCTCGTAAACAACTTGTTACGTGGTCAATTTTCACGGAGGAAATGATAGCACATTATGAGGATACAAAGAGAAACACTTTGTTTAGCCAATTGATAAATCTCAAACAAAAGTGTTCAATGGAAGAGCACATTGAGAACTTTCAAAAATTGAATATAAGGGTAAATGATATTTCAGAGAAGCAAAGGATTGATGTCTTCATAGGTACTCTAAAGGATAACATTCAACATGAGCTTCGTCTTTGGGAACCTGATTCATTGGAGAAGGCATTCAAGTGGGCAAGAAAAATTGAAAGCGAAATTATGGAAACAAGGAATTCTACCCCTCACAACTATAAATATGGAAGTGTTGTTTCTCCTAGCCTTCCACAACCTACAAGGGTTACACCACAACTGAAAGAAAAAAGAGAAAAAGGGCTTTGTTACAATTGTGATAGCAAATGCACTAAAGGTCATAAGTGTGGTGAGAAGAAATTATTTTACATAGATTATGAAAAGGAGGAAGAAGAGGATCGAGAAACATCAAGAGAAGAGGATATACACCAGGAACCAACCCCAGAGAAAGAAGAAATGAATCTGACAATATCTTGTAAGGCATTGGCAAGAATTACCACTTCTCAAACTATCCAGATAGGACATATAAAGAAAAAAAATGTTCAAGAAGTGAAAGATCACATTGAGAATCAAGAAATGAATCTGATTATATCTTGTAAATTATTGGAAGAAATTACCACTCCTCAAACTCTCAAGATAGAAGGACATATCAAGAAGAAAAAGGTACAAGCAGTGAAAGATCACATCGAGCATCAAGAACAAGTTCTCCAACTTTTAAAGGACAACGACATTTTGGTGCAAAATCGAATGAAACAATAGCTAGATCAACATCGTAGTGAAAAATATTCTGATGTAAGTGATAGGATATTTTTACTGCTACATCTCAAGCAAGTTATTTATGAGAAGTAAATGTTGGCAATACTACATGCACTTAAGAAATGGCGACCTTACCGAATGGGAAGACACTTCAAGGTAAAAATGGATGATGATAGTATTAAATACTTTTTAGAACAACTATTATCCTTAGAAAAACAGAAAAAATGGGTCACAAATATATTGGGTTATGAGTTTGACATCATCTATAGAAAAGGGAAGCAAAATTTTGTTGCAAATGCACTCCCAAGAAAGGATGAGGTTGTGGAAGCATTGTTTTGTGTTATTTCTATTATCCAACCAGATTGGATAAACGAAGCAAGGGATGAATGGAAGAAGGATGAAGAAGTGTGGCCACTCATTCAAAA
>APFE031522032.1:33905-45244 GCA_000404065.3 Pinus taeda | reverse complement strand
AATTGTTCATTTGTGTAATGTAAAGGAGGTTTCCCCCTCGAAGAGGCTGAATTATAAGGTGTTGATCTATCTTTTCTATCTTTTTGTGAGCTATTCAATGTGAGCTATGGCACCATAGATTTTCTCATTTACATTACAAATCCTTACCGAGTGTAAGGAAGATGGTCACAGGGATGCCCAATTTCATATGAATCATGGAGTTTGTCAAGGTTGTGCATAAAGAAAACATACACAGGGATCGTTCCCTTCTA
This sequence comes from Pinus taeda, assembly GCA_000404065.3. Classification (NCBI taxonomy): domain Eukaryota; kingdom Viridiplantae; phylum Streptophyta; class Pinopsida; order Pinales; family Pinaceae; genus Pinus; species Pinus taeda. The sequence continues at coordinate 44,993 of APFE031522032.1, read as the reverse complement.
GTGAGAGAAAGACATTTAATATTCTTCAATTGATCCATTATGATATGGCTGGTCCTTTGTCCATGACTTCAATGGGAGGATACTTATACTATGTGATATGTGTGGATGACTTCTCCTGCAAGACTTGGATTCATTTCCTAAAGAAGAAGGATGAAGTATTTAGTTGGTTTTGTTCTTTCAAAGCATTGGTGGAGAATCATACAAGCTAGATGATCAAGACATTGAGAACTAATAATGGAACCAAATGTGAATCTAATGAATTCAATGACTTTGCAAAAAGGGAGCTCATTGTTCCATACAATCCACAACAAAATGGAGTTGCAGAGAAAAAGAATCGTACAATTATGGAATCCACTTGTGCCATGATTCATGATCAAGGCCTACCGAAGTTTTTATGGGGAGAAGTTGTGAACACTGTTGTGTATGTTAAAAATAGGAGTCCTCATCAAAGCTTGGATTTCAAGATACCCAAAGAAATCTTCACTGGTAAGAAACCTGATGTTGCACATTTTGGAATCTTTGGTTTTCATGTATATTTTCATGTACCAAAAGAGAAAATGAACAAGTTGGAATCCTCTAGGAAGAAAGGTGTATTTTTTGGATATAGTGAAGATTCAAAGGCATATCAAATTTATGTACTTGGTCAGAGAAATGTAGTAGTAAGTAGATATGTTAACTTTGATGAAGACTCTACCCTCGGAAAAGCATGGGCTCTCCCCATCACAAGGATGATGGTGCTGCTAAAAGTCAAGAAGAACCTTTGATGGATGAACCTATGCCTGATGTTGATGGATTGATGGATCCACTTGATCCACCTCCCTGTGATCCCTCTATCTCAAATAAAAGACCAATGTCTTTGAGATACACTTCAAAATGCAGAAAATCATGCTACCCCAAGAGGAACTTTTTGAGAAAGTAAGAAGCCTACCAAGTATAAAGGATACTTTGCTGCCATGAGGATTATCATTCAAACTGAACCTTGCACTTTCGAAGAAGCTATGAAGTAATAGGTATGGAAAGATGTTATGGCTGAGGAATATGAGTCAATCATGAAGAACAATGTATGAGAAGTGGTTCCTAGACCCAAGGACAAGTATGTAGTCACTTCAAAATGAATCTACAAGATTAAACATGGAGTTGTTGGAAGTGCTAAGAAATACAAGGCAAGGTTCATGGCTTGTGGCTTCTTACAAAAGGAGAGAATTGACTATGCTAAGATTTTTTATCTTGTTTCCTTATACACCATTATATGATCCATAGTTTCTCTTACTGCAAATCAAGAATGGAGCCTGCATCAAATGGATTTCAAGACCACATTCTTACATGGCTCACTTAAAGAAGAGGTATATTTTGAACAACCTCAGGGGTTTGAAGAGCGGGATAGAAAAACTCATGTATGCAGGTTGATGAAAGCCCTCTATGGGTTAAAGAAAGCCTCTAGGGCTTGGTATGAGAGGATTGATAGCTATCTCATGAAGTTGGGATTTACAAGGAGACACATTGATCCAAACTTATACTTCAAGTTTGAAAAGGACATGTCATTTATTTTGGTCTTATATGTTGATGATCTATTTATGGCTAGTGCAGACCCTCTCATTTGTCAATGTAAGAGGGAGTTGACTTTTGAATTCAAGATGAAGGACCTATTGATGCATTACCTCCTAGGCTTGGAGTTCTGGCAAAATTCAGGTGATATTTTCCTTTCTCAAGGAAATTATATTGTAAAATTGTTAGAAAGATCTAGCATCGTCAATTGCAAGTTTGTGACTAAACCGACAGAACTAAATTTCAAGAAGCTATGTGGAAGTGTTATTGGTCTGGTTTTGACAAATCATACCAAATATAAACAACTTGTGGGAACATTGATGTTCTTGGTGAACACACAACTGCACATGTGCTTTGTTGTTAATACATTGAATCAATTTATGGTTGAGCCTCATGATATGTGTTGGGTTGCTGCAAAGAATCTTCTAAGATATCTTCATGGTACTAACAACCATGGACTAAGGTACATTGTCGGGGATCTGAGATTACATGGATATATTGATGTCGATTGGGTTGGTAATGTGGTATAGAAAAAGCACATATGTATGTTGTTTCTCTTTGGAATCTTCTTCCATCTCATGGATGAACTGAAAACAAAAGTTTGTTCCACTAAGCATCATTGAGGCTAAATATATTATCGCTGGTATGGCTTGTTGTGAAGTAGTTTGGTTGAGGAAACTCTTCAATGAGCTATTTGAGCATGTGTTGGATACCACGACCATTTATTGTGATAATCAAAGTGGGATTCACTTTTGGAGAATCTCGTGTTCCATGATCGATCCAAGTATATTGATATTAGGTATCGTTTTATCTAAAATATGGTACAATGGGGAGCAATAAAGCTCCAACACATCAGGACGAATGAACAGGTTGTTAACATTCTCACAAATCCTTTGGGAAAGGCCAAGCTCTTAGCCTTCAAAGAGAGACTTGGAGTTGTGGAAAAACCCTCCCATGAGGGTCCCAATTGAGTTGGACATTGAGCCTTGGGAGCTCATAGGGGTTTGGGGTACTTCTCGAAGCTATATGAGCACAAGGTGAGTGGTTCACCTTCCCCTGTGGAGTACATACCCTGGCATGTGAACATAGGGTGAGTGGTTCAACTTCCCCTATGGAGTACACTATATGAAAAAAAAGTGAGTGGTTCACCTTCCCCCGTGGAAACCCCAGCATATATCCTACCCTTATAGGTTGGGACTCTTGGGATGTACTTCTCATTTGGATAATGAGTTGGGAAAAGTTTTTCGGCTTAATTAGTACTACCAATGGACGTGTTAGCTACTATTGTATTCCCTATAACTAGATGCATGATGTTCAATAGCTTGATCACTAAAGATCAATCCTGGTACGGGTTCTATCCCTAGACCTGAGGACTTGCCTCTACCATTTTGGCAAGAGTGGTAGGGTCTTGTGACCCACCCTCTTTCAATCATTTCTTATTGGACTATGATATCAACCTTCAACAGAGACGAGACAAGTTGCAAAGATGACACATGATGGACATGATAGCATAGCCATGGATGAATGTTAAGAGATGGAATTCCTCCCTAGTTGAGGAGTGTTAAAGAGTGCAACTAGGAGATAATTCCCCTTCCTAAAAGCCTTTATATATATATATATATAATATATATATATATATATATATATATATATATATATATATATATATATATAATATTATATAAAATATAGTGTAAATAACATATTTACCATAAGTTACTACTCACCATAATTTAAACAAGTATTTGTGTAAAAGATGGGATAAGGAAAAAGATGTAAATAAATATGCTTAACAAGAATTACTACCCACCATTATTTATGGGTTTTTCCACACTTTAACAAAAATGGATAAAAATTGTATATGTGCAAACTTACTAGAATTTAATTTACAAAGATATGTTATCCAATCTAAAAAGAGACATGTCTCTTGGGTATCTTGAGTATCTTGAGTATAAAATTCACTTGAAACATTTCATTCTACACACTTATCATCTCATATCTTCTTGTACTTATTGTTGATGTTCTATCTACAATTACTATCAATGATGATCTAAAGTGAATGCTACCAAAGTTTTAATGTGATTGTTATTGGAATCTAAAGTAAAGTTGTTATTGGGCTAATAAGACATTGAAGTAATTATTACAAGGATAGAACATACCATAAAATTGAAAGCTCTTGAAAATCCAATGTTTCATGACCACTTCAAGCACATCAAGATTTGGTACCCCCATATCAAAGATTGTGTTCAGAAGGGTATAGTCAAAGTTCAGTACGTGCCTACAGAAGGGTAGACAACAAATATCTTGACTAAAGCATTGTCTAGAGGGAGATCTGTCTACTTTAGAGATAAACTAGGCACAGTACATAGCACCACCTTCTCTTAAAGGGAGTGTTCAATGGAGTTAGAAAGCAAGGGTTCTACCTAGTCTATGATGACTAGACTAGCAAAGGGACCCACATATTTCCATTATTGTAGATTTTAATTATTTCTTATGTATTGACTTAAGAAAAAATTATTTTTCCAAAGTCAAATTATAATATGTTCTCAGCATAATGTTGAAAAGTATTTTCAGCCTTTGGGAGTGGTTACTGGGACCGAGGTCAAGTTGTAAAGGGGAGATAAGGCAGTTGGTGGATAGAAAGAATTAATGCATCAGATTTGTGCGTGTTCTTCTCGGTATTTTGTAAATGATGTGCTCAGCTCTATGGCATTACTTCTAGTGTGGAAGGGTGGAAGAAAAGAGGACATACGACCCTCATATTTTTCAGCCAAGTATTTCCTACAACCAACCCGAGTTCACCTACATAGAGGACCACAAAAAGAGCATACATATGGCTGCACAAATTCCATACTGTGCGTAGGAGGGTCAGGCCGAAATGGAAGTGCACAGTCAAGGAAAAGCACGAAGGGTTTTGCAGGGGTTGCTAAGTATAAAGGAAATTTTTCCCTCATCATTGTAATCTTTATGAATAGAGAAAATTGATGACGAAGAAATAAAGAACACACACGTTGCAAGTTTTCTAGTTGGGGTTTCTTAAGTAAATTTTGATGTTATGTGTTTTATAATGTGTTTATGCCTTCAATGATTTATTTTCCATTGTTAATATTCAGTTAGAATACTCAATATATTTGGTGTATGCATCTGAAAGTTTTAGTTCCAGTTTCTTTAATTTCTGAAAATTCATTAAATTAGTTGTTGGGTAATCTAAAAGTCTAACAAGCATTTTTGGTTAGAATAAGAATGTTTTGGTATTTATGTGCTATAGTAAAAGGTACATTGATATATTTCAAAGGGCATGATTACCCATTTTACCTTACAAGTGAGATTGGATAGCCATGTCACTTAAGCCCAAGACTCAAAAAATGAGCTCACAAAAAACTCATCTGAAAAGTCTTCTTAAATTGTGAAGAAGGGAAATTTAGGAACCTATTCTTATGCATGCTTTCTTCACTCTCATCCAATATCGTACATCAATATCTAAACAAGTTGCTTGTTTGTGGGGTTTGACATGTTAAAAAGGGAAAAGCTTATAATGATCAAATCTGGTTTTTCAATTATAAAATGTAGTTCATTAAAGTCATTAATGTTGGACTGGCATTAATTCATCCTCATTTCCTCATGCATCTTCTTAAAATATAGAGTATTCTACTTATTAATACATCACGATTGCATATCAGTTTATTGTCCATTATAAATAAATATCCCTTATACATGTCCATTAGCATGTTTTATACATATAGCGTCATGGGTTGAAATTCTACCAATGATATATGTACCTTGAAAAATAACTGTCTATCATTTTGGTCAGGTAGGATGCATACCCTGCAGGTAGTTGGTTTCATGTGAAGGAAAATGATATAATCATAATTTTGAATTATTCAGATTCTGGTGTAAAATTATTTATTACATATTATGGTTCTTATGGCAATGTTTAAGATTCAACCATATAATTTGCACCCTGCAGCCTATCTTGAATTCCCTTGCAAAAACATTTGTTGCAGGGAAAATTGAAATGATCTCACAGAATGTATGAAGGAAAGGGATGTCAAATGAAGAATAAAGGAAAAAGGGGTTGATGGCCACCTTAAATAGGCAATGTCCCCAACATAAAATGAAAAATAAAAGTTACAAATCGTAACCAAAAAGGATAAGTTTTCTAGAAGATCTAAATGACCAATGTTTATGTTTGAGAGGAAAGTCTAATGTGAAATAGAAGTGCTAAATTTTATAGAAGATTTAAGGCATCGACGGTTATGTTTATTAATAATGTTCAAAACATAGTCTGACGTGACTTGGAATGGTAAGAGGTACCGCGAGTGGCTTAAAAAAATGAAGTTGCAAACCCATGGTTCAAACATAAGTACTATGTTCTCAACGTGGCTGGAATGTTTGTGCTGGCTAAGGAGAGACAAATGATTGATAAAACCTTGTTTCAAGGCTTGCAAGATTATTGAATTATTCCTAAATATTGCCAATTCAGTTGACATAAAACTAAATGCTTGTCTAAGACATCCACAATCAGGCAATTAGGCTTTGTTTTCTTATGATCTAGTTTATTGATTTTAAATTGTTAGTATAGTATAGTATATTTTCCCTGATCAGGCTGAATGGAAACATGTGGAATAGTATATTTTCCCCTGATCAACGAAGATTGGGAGGGGTGCCGGCCACCCTGCTGCCTCTCACTGTAATTAAGAGGGGGTGGTGTGACTTGCCCCCTATGCACCAAACATGCAAAGCATTACTTCACACTTCGAGATGGTTCATGTCCCGCGAGAGCTCGCTCTTGCTATGTTTTTGGCATTTATGCCATGTTTAGCCTCCTCTCTCATCGTTGGTGGGATTATCTTCCTATTTGCTCTACACAAAGAAGTACGCAACCAATGATCAGTTGGTTGTAAGATGGCGTGATTTTTGGACGTCAACTAAGCAAGGATTATGTGCCTATGGTGATGCAGTGGCAGTGACCCACACATGCATGTTAGGTATTTCCTCCTTTGGACTTAGTTGCTCACTCTAGTTCCTTCGGATTCTAGATGGAGATTTTTGACCAAGTGTTGGAACCTCTCTGTCGAGGCGGACCTTGACTTCGTGGAGATAGCAAACACTGAAGTAGGAGGTCAACGTCGTATTTCAATTGTCTGCACGAAAATTCATATTGGATTTGGTGAATTGAGAGAGCGGTCTTAGGGCATAATTAAATTCAAAAAATATGGAGGTGGTTTCTAACTAGATTCCTAACCCTAGTCACACCAAGGGACAATGATTCAATACCTGCATTCCATCACCCTTCACTAGCAGATGAAGACTCTTTTGGGTCGAGTCTTGAAAGAGAAGCACGAAGATCGAAACGATATTATCTCTTCCTTGAACGATATCTAGAGGGAGCAATGCTCTCAGCACTCTTATTTGGAGCGATTGGATACACACCTAGCTCATCTAGAAAGCCATCTCCAATGTGAGCTTAAGCCCCCCTACAACAGTGGGTACAAGTACACAAAATCCGACTCATGTGACTTCCTTTGATTCTTGATTTCAAATATGTTGCTTTACAGCTATTTTTATTTATCATGTAGTCTCGTGGTGAATAGTTTTTGTTACGGTTGGTTACAGTTACTCTATTTTGATACTGCTCCTTTTAAATTACTGGCCAATAGATCCAGTTTCCCTCATGGCAAATTGAGGCTAGTAATATTTTGGACGATGTGATTATCAACGATGTAATTTGAATTTCAAAGGTAATACCAATTTTTCTTTTTTTTTGTAAGCTTTGTAGGACCTTTCATTCATTCATTTGCAAAAAAGTAGGTTACATCCATAAAAGACGTTATGTGGCCTCAACCTACCCATTGGGAAACCAGGTCTATTGGCCATCAGACTGCATTGTATGCCATCCAAAATCTAGGAATCTTAACTCTGTCACACAAAGCCTTATAGGACTTAATCTCTATAAACTGGTTCACCCCTAATATGCTAACATAAGTACTACTAACAGACATATACATCATCAAAATAAACAAAAAAAAAGTTGCCCGCTACTACTCATGAGAGGACTCCACCGGGGTTGGGTCCTTAGCACTAGAACCTGGTAATTTTGATTGAGGAAGGCACGAAATGTGCTTTTCAATACAACAAAGTCGAACATTCTGTTGTTGTATTTGAAATTGGACAAGTTGAAATTCTTTCTGAATTTCCTGGAAACTAGGGTCAGACTTAATGGAACCTGTAGAATTCATAATAGCTTGGGCCACAATAGTCTTCAAGGTGCATTTTTTGTTTATACTGAGTGAGCCTACCTCGGGTATGGCCGGGATCAAGAACTTGTAAACACCAATCCTCAAGTTGCACTTCATTCTCAGTCTATTGGTTGAGATCTGCCTCCCATGACGCAATCAGATGCTTTACCTGAGCAAGAGTACTTGTATTATAAACTTGGGCCGCTACATTGATAAGTTGGGCATCATACTTTCTACCACTCCGTCTCGGTCGTTGCAACGAGGAGGAGCCCCATCCACCTCTATTCCCAACCTTTCGACTATGGCCACGACCCCAAATTCCCGATGGAACAGCACCCAGAGAAGGTTGAGCCATATCTATCAACCACCAGTCCAACACAGTAAACCTTTCCAACCAAACCGACCAAACCACAGTGCAGGAAAATACTAGTGATGTGTGGGCTAATGGAACCCCCAACTAATAAGACCTGACACATATATAGAGGAAAAAAGCAAGAAGCGGATTACATTAGGCCCGTGCCATACAAAAAAATATCAAGTCGAGAGGGCCAACCACCAACACCGCTTGTTGCCAATCACCAGTGCCTCATGCTCAGAAAGATCACTTTACATATAGAAACTGGGGATAGTCTGTCTCCTTAGAAGGGAGGTGTTGCAGACTAGCTCCTCGAGCCAATTCCCATAGATAAATACACCAGAATTATGAAAAACCAGAGACAACAAAATAGAAGAGACAGACTGTCAAATCACAAAGAAAACCATTTCCATCAGGCGGACAGTCCTTCCATAAAAGACAACTAACCCAAATTGTTCCATACATTCTCATTCAAAGCAATAAAATACCATATAAGATGGACACCAGCATAGAAACAGTAGACGCAATATAAAAATTAGCGACAGAAACATGCTCACTTGCCGAGCAGGCAATTCCAGATCGCTCAATAAGCAAATTGCAGGAGGGATCGCCTACCTTGCATGCAACAGTCAGAAATAGAGTTTTCCACAAGTGAGGAGGGGAGAAAAGAAACATTACATACCCAACTACCATCACCACGAACCCGAGGTCGGTGTCATCCCACAAATAGAACCTCCCTACCAAGCTTTCCACCAGAGAATAAAGACCTAGACACCTTCGCTTAATGCCTAAAACCAGTCTACAGCACAAGGAAAATGCATGAATTGGGCTACGCGCCCTCATCACCTGGAGGTTATGAGCCTTGCTTCGTATCTCTCCCACATTAACCTCCCCCACGTTATCTACCACCCCTTCGTCCTGATCACTCATGCAAGGTTCTGGCCGGAGTCACCCTTTCGCTCTGTCGCCCATCATATCACTGTTGTCGAGTGTCCTGAGAGGGAGTATGAATTGTCCCGCACCCCAATCGGGGAGAAGGTAATACCAATCTTAAGTTATGAAGAACAAATAAATAAATAAAAAGATAAATTATATTTTAAGATGATGTCAAAATTCTCCTCAACTATGGTAGACAAAGAAGTAGCAGATGAGCGAGAAGCTAGAAGATAGCGACTAGATTTACCTAGCTGCACAATTGTGCATCAAATCCATAATCTCTCCTTTGTTTCTTTCTTCAGCGGAAGAATTGAATCTAATGGCTCCCAATGCAGTAGAACCTCACCTCCCCAACCTTTGATGCCTTCAAACGTCTGGTGACCTCATCCAATTGATCCAGGAACCCAAAGCCCTCCAACAAGTTTTTATAAAGGGTAGAAGGAATACCCAGCTAAAGATCGCATTCCCAAAAAGAAGGCATGAAAATTTACAAACCAGAGAGCCCTTAAATCTTGGATCTAAAAGCTTTGGGGCAGCTATATGAAAGGTCATTTGCAATTATATTTCAGTGGTAAAGGTTTTCCTACTTTCTATTTCAAGTTCAATGAGGATAGAATGACATTTTTAAAAGTAGCCCTCGGTTTTTGGCATCCATTAGTTTGTACTTGGAACAATTAGACTCTGGACTTCGACCCAATACAGGAAGTGCCCTCAGTTGTCATAGTTTGCGTCTATCTACCTCATATCCCTCTAAGCCTATAAGATGAGATTCTCTAGGCAATAGGCATTAAGCTTGGAAAGTTTGTAGATTACTCTAATCCAAACTTTAACACTCATGTCTTGAATCTGCATTATAATAGATATGGAGGATGGTCTCCCAGATGCAATTGAACTAAAGCTAGATGGATGGAGCCATATTCAAAACGGTATCACGAGCAGATCCCCTTCCAATGTAATGGTTGTCACGGGTTTCGCTATTTTAATAAATCAAATGTCTTAACTAAAGACAAATACTCGGGTGTTGAATCAGAATCTGAGTACACCGGCTTAAGGTTACTTGGGAGCAGGGTTGCGGAGGAGCGCCATCCTCCCTTGAACCTGCTCCCAAAGCGCTCTCCAGGTAGGAGTGCACTCCCTAAAAAAATGATGCTCCCTGCCAATTCAAGAGTGATAGAAGGAACTATTGAAGATTGGAAACAAGAATTTGGCCCTAGTGTTGATATGCAATTCATGGTAATGTTAAATTCTTGAAATAAAAGTGTCATTCTCCATTATTTTCATTTTCATCATTTTACTTAAATTTTTAACATTAGCATGAAATAACTCGAGATGTTTGAGAGTGGTTCCGACCTTATTAGATTTCATATGGAGAAAGTAGAATTTTGAATCTCACTCAATCCAGCAAACTTATCATTTTTTCAAGATTTTAGAATTGCGTGGATTGCAATGTTTCCATTGGATTTTATCATGTACTAAGGTATGGAACTTGTATTTAATCAAAAGCATCAAGCCCTCTATGCGGAGGAGACTCCCAATAATCAAGAGCATCTAGGAAACTAGCGTATAGAACTTGTATTTAATGAGGAGCACCAAGGTCACTCGACTATGCAGGGGGGGACTCCTAATAAAGCACAAGACAAGAAATTAGAAATTTCTCGTGGCAAAAGGGTCAAACAGTAGATAATAGATTTACTTGTTTTTTCTAGTTTCTAGTAATTTTTATAACTCTCGACTCTTTATTATCGTATTTTTTGTAAACAATATATGACAATTTAACTTTGAAGTTTTGAAGTTGGCATTTAAAACTCATGGTTAATGAATTATGAATATGATGCTTCATGAAAGTTGAATGTTAAAACATTTCATTTCATGTTAAATATTCTTTGTTATCATTTGGTTACTTGGTAATGGCACGTTAGGGGAATTTTAAAGTCTAAAATGGGTCTCCTAAGAAAAATGTACAACCAAAATAAATTTTATAAAAACCAATAGGATTCAAGATGATGATGTCAA
>APFE031522032.1:0-18938 GCA_000404065.3 Pinus taeda | reverse complement strand
GTTACTATTGTGGCTTCATATTATTATTGTTAGGTCGGTTGGGTTATATTGTGACTCCTTAGACTCCTATATATAGAAAGGAGGTTTTGTCATTTGAACCATCCAAGAATTGTTCATTTATGTATTGTAAATTAGGTTTCCCCCTCGAAGAGGCTGAATTCTAAGGCGTTGATCTATCTTTTCTATCTTTTTTGAGCTGGTTTCATAACACTACCTGAAGCAGTGCAATATACTTCACTCTGGGCTACAAAGGATGCAGTGAGGGTTTCTGAAATCAAGGTTTTGTGAACCTTCATGGAGGGGAGTGTCCGGACATGGATTTCGTGCAGACCATGGATGTCTCCAACGATATACAACAATTTGCAAAGCACAGGCGAGTTCAAAGTGGACATGCATAACTTATATATCCAGGTGCGGAAGGACCCAAAGCAAGCATGGGTCATGGTCCCATTCATTGCAACGGACGATGCCATTTATGAGGTATTGCCAGCATGGCCCCCAGAGTGGTGCACCCTAGACAAGGCTGTACTAGAAAAAATGGCAGCACAACAGTGAAAAAAGGAAATCCAGTTGTGACTCACTAAACTGGCAGAAAAGACATGTAAGGGACAAAAGGCAGCTTCGCAGCAGGAGGCAACCAAGGAAGTGATAGCCGAAGAAATCACAGCAGACCAGGAAATGTCCTCGAAACAAGACATGCAAAGGGAAAAGGAGACATAGGAACACATGGACCATCTTACAGAATCGACCCATGTCAAGAGGCCATGCAGCAAGGAATCATTGCATACACGCAAAAAGTCAAAAACAACAAAGGCTTTCGAGAAAGAGTTTATTGATAGCAATAAACCGGTGAGCACTGCCCCTACAGGTGCGTTGGTGGAACTGATGACAGAATAGACAACTATGTTGGGGGAGATCAGAGCATAGTTTCAAGAATTGCAAGTGCGACCCCCAAGCGGGGTGATCTTAAATCTAGTAGAGGACATAGCCGCAGCCGAGCAGATGGCACGCACCCACACAATGAACACCTTAGCATTGCCAGCAGGTGTTGTCCTAGCAATAGCTGAGGGTGACATGCATAGTTGGGGTTTGAATCTAACCGCTCTTTCTAAAGAAACTCTATACCAGCTACTGGATGGGGTAACCACTGAGCTTCGTGCCAGGGAAGGTCGCACCCTCCAAACCTTGATAGAGCACAAGGCAAGTCTGGAGCAGGTCAGTCTCCAGCGCAATGATTTGGTCACACATAACCAAGAAGTGGAACAGCCCATGACGAAAGCTTGCAGAAAGGTACCCGAGCTAGCTATCCCAATCGAACTTCCGTAACTGACAAGATTCATCGCATGGCCGCAGGATTCTCTACGACCCAAGAGGAGGCTGCAAAGGCTTAGTGGGAATTAAATTTACAAATTGTAGAGCTAATATTGAAGGCACAGCTTCCCACACCTCCGGAAGTTCGAGAACGGTGCCACAATGAAATTCAAGTAGGATTAGAAATGATAAAGTGTGCGGTCCAAGATTGCTCAGGACCGTAAGATCAATCCCTCCTTACACTCACCTCTCTCCAGGAAGATCCAACCATACAACAAGTGGAAATAGAAGCGAGGGAGTTGCAGCAGGCTTATGACACAGTCCGGGGAACTGCGCAGATGGTTTCTATCACACAGCAGTTGGCTAAAATGAAGGAGGCCCAGGCTCTCAAGGCACAAGTGGACGTTGCTCAGCAAAAAGAGGCAGTGCTTAAAGAACGCATCCAACCCTGGCTTGTTGAAGCATTTACAGTCTCCACCACCATCGAGGGAAAGTTAGCACACATGCAAGTAGCATATGATCCCGGAAAGGCTACTGCAACTGATGCATCAACGGATCACGTAGAACAGGTATAGAGGATGGCGAAAGAGTTTGTTGCAAGCATAAGGGAAGTGCAGAAGTTGATGACCGACCTCTGCGTGAAGATTGCCACACCAGCCATGTGACTTGGGACAAGTCATGATGATTGTGTTAGGGGAATATTGGGTAGCGAAGGCTCTGCGTAACGGTTTTGGGGCTCAAAGCCCGCAATTTTGGGTAAAGGTATGATAAAGACTCCACGAGATGCGCAGAGCGTGAAGTGTAATGAGTCAATTCGAAGGGTTGTCCTCCCAAAAATAATGTAAAATGAGTCGGCCTATCCATGGTCCGCGAACCATGTAAATGTATAAATAGAGCAAGGCTCTATGGTTAGAAGTTAGTTTTTGGTAAGTATTATTTTGATCTAGAATGTAATGGGTTTATGAGGCAAGAAGTCTTGGAGTGTCTATAAGTTCAAGTCAAGGGGGTTGGTAGAGAGATAGATGCTCTACAGGTATGTGCACAGAGGCCTGGTAGAGTTTGCAGCGATGTGCATGGATCCTTGCAGCTGATTGTGCAGGGCGGATCTAGTTGTACTGAAGAGAAGATCAATAAAGATAATAATTTCTGAGTTATTGTGTGGTTTCTTGTAGATCTGTCTGTTGCTTATGTTTTGAATTTATGCCTGATTTGTTATATGGGTTTATCTCTTTCTTTATAATTGTGCACATGGGGTTTTAATTTTAAATGTTTACTTAAAGACTATAACAAGAAGATCATATCTCTAATAATTTCATTAATAAGAAAGTACACCCACGCAGATCTTCAGAGAAGTCTGATAACTATCCAGAGTGGCACGATGCCATAGAGAAGTTCGCAACCCTTCTAGACCACATCAAGACATTCCAAGCGTGTGGAAACTTGGTTCCAGCACCCTCCACTACTACCTCGGGTGACACCTTAGTTCGCGCTCTACGAGATGTTGGCAAAAGGGTTGGTAGCTACAGGATTTGTTTGGCTAATAACTCTTCCGAACCTAGGTCAGGGCCCAATAAGCCAACAACAAACCAAAGTTCACTTCATGGAAAAATAAGGGTCAGCTAGTGAGCCTCCTGAACTTGTCCATACTGATCTATGTGGACCATCAAGGAAAAAGTCACCTTGTGGAGAAGAATAGTTTATTTTGTTCATTGATGATTTTTCCATAATGTGTTGGATAGGTCTTCTAAAGCATAAAGATGAAGCATTTGAAAAGTTCCAAAACTTCAAAGATTTGGTTGAAAATTAATTAGATTGAAAAATCAAATGCCTCAGATCTGATCGAGGAGCTGAATTTACATCAGATGAATTCTTTGACTTTTGTGAACAACATGGAATAAAAAGGTAATTCTCCACCACAAAGACTCCTCAGCAAAATGGTGTGATAAAAAGAATGAACAGAACAGTTCAACAAATGGCTCAAGTTATGCTAGATGAATCTGGAACTTCTATAACCTTTCGGGGTGAAGCTGCATTCGCTGCCGTAACTATTCTCAAAAAAGCAAATGTTCAGCTAAATAGCACTCAAACTGTAAATGAACTTTGGTACGGCAAGACTCCTACTGTAAAATACTTTAAAGTTTTTGGAAGCAAATGTTTTATCAAAAGGACTAATGAAAAACTTGGTAAGTTTGAACCTAGAGTGGATGAAGGTATTCTTCTTGGTTATTATTCCATAAGTAAAGGATATAAATGTTATAATAAAAGACTTGGGAAAATTGTTGAAAGCATTGATGTTGTAGTTGACGAAGCATGCAAAAATCCAAAACAGATAAAATCAACAGAAGATTATGACAATGAAGAACATGGGGATTATTTTCCCACATCAAATCAAAATGATATTAAAGAAGAAACCAATTAAGCACTAGAAGAAGAGATAATTTTAGAAGAAAAGACTCCGTCCAGGTATGTTCAGAAAAATCATCCAGAAACTCAAATTTTAGGGGAAAAAGAGGCAGGTGTACAGACAAAAAGAACCATTACAGGGACCTCAAGCTATCTAGCATTACTATTTTCCACCGAACCTCAAAATTTAAATGAAGCATGCAAAGATGAATGTTGGGTCAAGGCGATGGATGAAGAACTTGAGAAAATTAAAAAGAATGATACTTGGGAATTAGTTCCTAGACCTCATGATAAAAATATTATAGGAACTAAATGGATATTCAAAAACAGCTGAATGAAAATGGAGAAGTCGTTAGAAATAAGGCCAAACTTGTTTCTAAAGGGTATGCTCAACAATAAGGTATAGACTTTGAAGAAACCTTTGCACCTGTTGCCAGACTTGAAACCATAAGGATGTTTCTTTCTCTTTCTAGATTTCAGAAATTCAAAGTATACAAAATGGATGTAAAGTCAACCTTCCTTAATGGAGATTTAGAAGAAGAAGTTTATATTGAACAACTAGAAGGATTCATTCTTGGAAATGATGAAAATCTTGTATGCAGACTCAAAAAGGCTCTCTATGGTCTGAAACAGGCTCCAAGGACTTGGTATTACCGCCTTGACAAATATCTACACCAACAAGGTTTTACAAAAGGTTCAACAGGTAGCAATCTATATACAAAGATTGAAACTGATAAATTTCTATTTATTATTGTTTATGTTGATGATATCATTTTTGGTAGCAATGAAGAATCCATGAGTCAGAATTTTGCTTCAGTAATGCAGCAAGAATTTGAAATGTCCTTGCTTGGTGAACTTACCTATTTTCTTGGTCTACAAGTTCAACAAAATAAAGATGGTATTTTTCTTTCACAAACCAAATATCTCAAACAGATCTTGAAAAGGTACGGAATGGAGGATTCTAAACCTGTGTGTACCCCAATGGTAATAGGATGCAGTCTCAGTTCAAATGATGAATCAGCAGCAGTACATCAACCAACTTACATATCCATGATTGGTAGTCTACTTTATCTAACAGGTACCCGACCTGACATCATGCATGCAGTAGGAATAGTTGGAAGATTCCAAGAAAATCCAAAGGAATCACACCTTCAAGCAGTCAAAAGAATTTTCAAATATCTTCAACGAACTCGGGACTTTGGTTTATCATATCCTAGAGATGCAGATCTTACTCTTCATGCATATACAGATGCAGATTGGGCAAGAAGTATTGATGATAGAAAAATCACTAGTAGTGGTGCATTCTATATGGGTTCCAGGTTAGTGTCTTGGTTCAACAAGAAACAAAGTTCAATTGCTTTGTCTACGGCTGAAGCAAGATATGTGGCTATTGCATCTTGCTGCACACAACTATGTTTGATGTTGCAAACTTTGCAAGACATTCAGATCACATGTACTCCACACATATCCATTCTATGTGATAATACAAGTGTCATTAGTATTTCAAAGAATCTAGTCATGCACTCCAAGACCAAGCACATACCCATCAAGTACCATTTGCTACATGAACAAGTGCTTGAACAAAAGGTCAAATTGGAGTATGCTCCGTCCAAAGAACAGGTTGTTGATATATTCACTAAACCATTGCCTAGAGAAACATTTGAATATCTCAAGCAAAAGCTGGGAGTAGTTGCTGCCTCATCTTGCTGTTAAATTTAGTTTTTCAGAGAAAGGTTATGATACGCGTGTTTCATTTAGTATAGTCTCATATACACACAGGTTTCTGTTGGTGAAGGAGAGTATATGTTTTTCAATCAGGAAAAACAGTGGGGCAGACTCTGATATGGGTGCTCTATCTGATGTTGATGATTACAATCTATTGATATGCTTTATTCATTAATATTTTTTATGATGTCTTGATCATTCACTTGTTAACAATGCATAGGTAGCACAGGTTTAGGGGGAGCATTAGCCTTCACCCGCATTCTGCATTGTTGGCATCATGGTTGTTGAGTCCAACTATGGCTTCATATATTTATACCTTTTGTTGCTTTAGTCATGTAAAAGTCTAGGGTGTGATATGTCTTATCATACATTTGAATGAGTCCTATTGGACAAAAGATGTAATTTGTATCCCCACTTTGCATGGGACAGATGATGTAATATTTATTGTATTTTTGTCATGTATAAATAATTGATATATCCCCACTTGGTTGGGTGGATGAGTCAAATTTGGTATATCCCCACTTAGTTGGGAGATTGATGTATCTATGAATCATTGGTGATAGGAAGGTCATACTCACATAGCTGAGTTATAAAGTCATCTTGTTCTTTTAGAAAATATTTTTGTAGACTTTGCATGTGCTCAAGGGGAGCATGGACGGTTTAGTGCATTTCAGCATGTACTCAACACGAGCATGGACAACATAATGTATATCAAATGGGGAGAATATCTTGGTTTTCCCTTTTCACTTGATTTCAAAGGGGGAGAGTGTCTTGGTGTTGTTGTTGCCATCAAGTCCAAAGGGGGAGATTGTTGGCATTATGATACAGGTGTTGTCCTTGATGGCAACTCCCTTAGATGATAGTTCACAGTACAACAGGTTAACAGCAAAGGATTACAGATCAGACTCCAAAGAATGAAGAAAGAGAGGTATACGCTGGTTCACTTTGTCCAAGAAGCGTATACATGCAGGTTAACAAAACAAAATAAGTGTATAATGTATACACACACTTTCACAGGAGGAAAAGCGTGTACATGTTGGAAAACAAAGTTTTTGGTTGAAGGTATTTCGTCTAAGGTATTTTGATCCAAGGTATTGGTCCAAGGTATTTGGTCCGAGGTATTTGGTTCAAGGTGTTGACCCTAGGTATTTGGTCCAAGTATTGGTCCTAAGTGGTTTTGGTCCAAGGTATTGAGAAAGGACTAAGAGTATATAAGGAGGAGAAGATCATTAGTCCAATTGTGAAAGCAATACGATTCTAAGGAGTACTTCTATCTGAAGTATATTTTATGTTGCAGGGTTATGTTTGGGACTAGATATGAAATATTTATGTGCACCTTGAGTTCAATGTTGGATCAGGATCATGAGACATGAAATGAATTTTTATTGAATGATCTGATATTGGTTGAGGCTAGATCTAATGTTTTGTGCATGTTTTACGCGTTATCTATTAAGACCTGGGTTTGTCTAAAGTTTGGAATGGTAGAAAAATTCTAAGTCAATATTTGCAGATTTGTATGCAGGTTCATCTCAGCCAAAGAGTGCATACACATAGGTTCGGTTCTTTCAAGTAGCTTATACAAAAGAAAATCATTTTTATCAGATCTAACTGAACTATCTGATCAAATTCTGTTGTTTTATTATTGTTTGTCAATGAAGTCTTCTTAGATCTGAAAGTAAAACTGAATACATAAGGAGGATGGCATTTGATTGATTGATTGTATAAGTAAGAAGAAGTGATCTTTATCCCTGCCTATGTAAATCTCTGAAAGTTGATAGTAGATATTTAGTATATTGATAGTTGGCACAGACTTGATTCAAAAGTTCATGTTTGCAGTAGTTTTGAAGGTATACGCAGGTTCAATTAACGGAAGTAGTGTATACATGAAGTTTGGGTGTAGCCAAGTATCGTATACACTCTAATGCATGATTTTTTATGTTATAGATGGTTCTGAATGATGATGTAGGGTTCTAGGTTCAGCAAAGTGTTCTAGTGTCAGTGATCTGATTGTTTAGATTATCTGAATATTGGTTGATGCAATTTGAGTTTAAAAGTTATTGATGGGTATAGTGTGAAAATTTGGTGAAACGTGGCCTTCGGATGATGGTGTTGTGATCCAGGAGTATCCAGTCTGAAAATGCATGAAACATGGTCCCTGGTGGAAGAGTGGAGTCTTTCTGTGGGCTAGCACCTACATACTAGTAAACATATTAGCTAGTACAAGAGCTAGGGGGTTGTAGCCCCCTTATAATAGAAGTTGGAGAATGAGAGAAGGTTGTAACCTCCTGCAGGTAGAAGCAAATATATTGGTATGAGTCTGCACCAATACAAGATTGTAAACAAATTTTCTTATTATTAAAAGAAGATAGAGTCGATAGTAGCAGGTGGTTTTTACCCACATTCGGTTTCCACCTTACATCTTGGTGTTCATGTGTGTTGCTTATGTGTAATGCTTTATTCTAATTTTACTACAATGTCTAATAAATATCTGATATAATGGTTTAAGCTCAACACATGATAGATTGTCTAAATCACAAGTTCCCTGGATATACACTAGTTTCCTTAATCACAATCGTGTGTAGACGCTAGTTCACTTCACTGAAGTAGCGTATATAAATCTGTTTGGGAAATAAAATTATTGATCTGATAATAATGATTCACCCCCCTCTTAGTATTATTTCCAACACCAGGGTCTAGATATTTCAAGAAGAGCACCCTTCCAAGCATCAAATTAGATATTTTCCCAACAACATTTATGGTGGGGGTCTCTCTTTTTCTTCTCCCAAGAATTTTGACACATTTTTGCTTGATGAGCTTCATATAGACGGGAACATCTTTAATGACCTGGAGAAGGGGTATCTTAATAAACAAATTCTTTAATTCTCCAAGAATTTCAGCCTCTTTTAGGGTATACTGGCTAGGGTGGATCAACCTCTCAGGAAAAGGACATGGATTGACTTGAGGAACACTATCTTCCTCTCTTGTTCAAGCTCTTCAGGTAGAGAAGGTGGGTAATTATCTGGGAATACTCTCCTAGACTGAAGGTTGATCTCCTGTATTTCTACGGCATAAGCAGAATAGGATGTTGCACCATGCCATAGTGCACCATGCCATGGTGCACCATGTTGTTTACGCACCGGGGATATCTTAAAAAGTGAAAGCACCGGTGCTTTATGTGAGTATAGCATTGAAATGTTGAAAATGAATTTTACGACTGAATTTTTTCTAAAATTTAACTCTTCTCTGGTGCTATCAATTAATATATGCATCAAGTCACGCAACTTACTTAGCACACCATTGTTTTTATTTTTATAAAAAATAACTTTGCCACGGTGCTCTATTGTTTGTTAAGAATCAGGGATATAGTTATATTAACTGCGTCGATGCTTATTTTATACGAAGTGCACCATCATTTATAAATTAAAAACTCTTCCGCGTGCACCATGTTGCCATTATGGCTTAAGTAGTTGTAACTGGTGTGTGTTGGCATTGATGTCAACCTTGTAGAATTTCATATAGGTGTTCAATCATGCATATGTTTGATCCGTTGCAGCTACTTGTGCTGGAATTGAGCTGATTGTCAACCTTGTGATGTCACACATATGATGGTATTGATGTAGGTATATGGCATAAGTGTTTGTGGTCCATGTGTTGAGGATGGAAGAGTATATCTACATGCTTACATTTTGGTACATGACTTGTTGTAGAAGTGTGTGCTAGATTGATGATGAGGTTTTACAAGTGATGTAGACTTGTGAAGATGTGTTGTAGCTTGTGCAAGTGTCAGAGGAGAGTAGAGGACTTGTTGGCACTTAGGTCAACTAGTTTGAGAGATCTTGACATGTTGATCCGATAGACAAGGTTATAGGATTTCAGGTGATTTTGTAGAGGCTTTAGATGAGATTACAAAGGGTATAAAACATTGGGATATGCTTAGGGAAGGATATGGTCAAGTTCAAGACATGTTGGAGCCGTTTTGACTTATTTTTGGGGCTAAAAAAAGGGTAACTTGGGTCATCCAAAGGAGACAAGCATTATAACTCAGTTTTCTTTCATTAGAAGAGTGTTAGTCTTGATATTAATGTGGGCCAGGCCTTAAAGAGGAATGTTACCTTATTTTGAAGAGATTTTCTCTGCATTCCTTGTGTTGTTAAGAAGAAAATTATCAATGGAATTCCTAGAGGCTTCCAGAATAGTTCGAAAAAGTCGTAAATAGTTTAAAATAGTCCTCCCATGATTTGAGTGCATTTATTTAACAATTTGTGGTGTTAGTGGATTGATTTGGTCCAATTGTTTCACCTTTGATCTTGGCCCCAAGCTCAATTTCACCCTACATGTTTTATATTCTTTACTTTGGAACTTAATGGGGTTGCTAGTGAGTAGAAGGAATGTGTATGTGAGTGAGAAGGTTGCAGACAAGTAGTGAATGTTTCAGACCTATTGGAGAGTGTAGATGCTTAAGTCTATGAGTGTTAATGGCTGAATAGTGAGAAGATCTAAAGAGTGATTCATTATATATCAAAATTGAAGTTGCTGGAATAGAGTTTGATTGGAGGAGTTTTATATGTTGATCAATAGTGTTTTGTTGGTGATTCTTACACTTGTTTTTAGAAGGAGTTGTTGATGCATTTGGAACATAGCCATAATGTATTTTTTTTCTCATTGTATTATGCAACATTATATTTTTGTGAGGGTATTCTTCTATTCATATTTATTATGGCCACAATTTTTTCTATTGGAGAGCATATGTTATGTGGAGTTTTGTTTGATTTGATGATGAGATCTTGTTACCAAGAGCATTGTTGCAGAGCTGGATTCTTATTGAGCAGAGTGTCTGGGATCCAGTTTGAAAATAGATGAAAGGAGGTTCACATAGTGGTAGAGGAGTAGTGACTTGATGAGAGAGGAGCAGTGATATCAAAGCTTCAGCGAAAGGAATAGTTTCTCATCTAACGGTAGTTGGATAGTCTGATCATATTTGGGCAAGGAACATTGATTGTGTTGGCCTTCAGCAAATGGTAATCTGTATATTTGTAGATAATAGAGTCATCTGAGCTTAACAATAGTATCGAGTCTCCTAACTGATTGGTGTTTGCATATTGTATATGAGGTCGAGTATCCATGCTGATGGGTGTCAGCAAGCGATGTAAAAGAAAATTTTCTTGACATAATAGAATTTTAGAGAAAAGAAGCAACAACAAGGGTGGTTTTTCTCCTGAAAGGGTTTCCACCAGAAATCTTGTGTCTTATGTGTGATGATTCAATTGTGTCAATTGTTTGTTTTTTATATTGTTTCTTATGATTTTTAGTTATGCTTATGTGATGCACATGTTTAATGAGTTGCTGCTAACATATCTGTGATTTAGTAATTGAAGTTTAAATTGGAAAAAATCATGTGTATATCACACTACTGATTCATCCTCCCCGTCTCAGTAGTGCTCAAAGGTTTCAAATAATTGGTATCATATGGGCGCTCTTGGTTGCATCTTGATCAGTGGAGAGTAGATCTAGGTTTTTTTGGTAGATTTTTTTATTTTTTTTTTAGAATAGGAAAGAATAAGAGGAAAAATTTTCAGAAAATAAATGGCCTTGAAAATAAGGAACCTGAGCCACAAGAGTCTCATCTTCCTAATGCAAGTGATTCAACAAATAAAGTTCAAATTTAAAATCTCAAGAACCAAAGGTATTGCAGCAAAATGAATCCAAAGGCATAACTATTAACGATTTTCTTTTGAGTTACAATTTTGAGGATTCAAATTTCGATCATGTTGAATTGATTAGTGAAGATGAGAATTATGTTAAGAGTCATAGAGCTAAGATTTCTAGACTAACAACTGCATGCAAGTATCAAGAAAAACTATTGCAGATCTGTGATGATAAGGAGGCCAAGCTCAAAGAAGAGATTGTGAGCTTAAAAGTTAAATTGGATGAATCAAAAAAAGTTGAGGAAGGTATGAGGAAACACTATTAAGTGGATGTAGAAGAGGTTAAGAAATTAAAATTTGAATTTGTTTCCTTGAGATAGCAGTGGAAAACGGAGAAGAAAACTATATCCTTGGCTAATTTGCTTGAGATCCAAAGATCACCTTTGGATAAATCTGGTCTTGGATTTCAAAAGGGTGAATCTAGTTTGCATGCAGGAAAAGATAACAAAGAAGAACCCAAGAAATTTGTTTTGAACAACACCAGCAACAAAAGAGAGATCCAAGGAAACAAGAAGCAGATCCAACAACCAAATAGAAAACAAAAGAACTATTAAACACACACATGGCAGAGACAATATAGGAAGGATAAACATGAGATTGTATTTCTTATTCACAATGATACATATTTATAATACATAGGAGTGACCCTTGGTTTCATATTCCAAGTGGTCCCTTGGACTCCTTTTAGCTATTCAGCTTCCACACCAACCCTTAGAGGATTAGGTGTCCAACATTCCCCCCCCTTAATCTGAAGGGTTATGTATGAGTCCAAGAAGAGAGTTGTAGTACAATGTGCAAAAATGCATGGCAGCACTAGGCTGAATGTTCTCTCTGAAATGTTGGTATAAAGGGCGGTGGTTTAAGGATGACCACCAACACTGAAACGCTTAGTGCAGTTCCCAGAACTCTTCCAAGTCTAGCATGAAGCTCAGGTCTTCTACTAGAGGAAGTGCTCCTAATGTTTTGAAGAGGGAAACCTTTAACCATGAAAGGGAGCTCTCACCCTACATAAAAGGTAAAACCTCAACCTGAAAAGGGAGGTCTCAACTTGTGATGGTTTAAGGATGACCAACAACTCTAGAATTCTTAATGCAATTCCTGGAACTCTTCTGAAACTGGAACGAAGCTGAAGTCTTCTGCTAGAGGAAGTGTCCCTAATTCTTTCAAGAGATATCACCAACTGAAGGCATGCTCAGGGGCATCTTTGTCTCTGGCTACAACTTTGAATCTGGTATGGAAAGTTGTGGCTCAGGCTCGCTTGGTGTGGCTTTGAAGCTTGTAGATGACCATCATTTCCCCCCTGTCAAATACAAGGTAAGATGATGGGGAAAACTCAACTGCAAGACTATTCAATACTCTAGAACAAGTTCTAACATATGACTAGAATATCTTCTTGGCTATTGATGCCCATTGCCAAGAAGTGATCCATCCAAGATGAATCTTTGTTCTTGCAGGAAGTTTTTTTTTGAAGCATCTATTTGAAGAATGACTAGTTTTATGACAGTGTTTACATGGATGAAGATAAAAACAGTGATATTTCTATTGGAAATAATACTGAGAGGGGGGGTGAATCAATATTATCAATTTAATAATATTTCATTTCCATGAACAGATTTATATACGCTACTTAGGTTAATGAAACTTGCGTATATACGCAACTATGTTTAGAGAAACCATCATACACGTTTTAAACTTATAATTTAGTTAGTTTATATTTAATCTATGTATCAAAACCATATAATTAGTAACAAGTATAGTAAAAACATAGCAGAAAATCACACACAAGAACACAAGATATAAGGTGGAAACCCAATGTGGGTGAAAACCACCTGCTGCAATTTGTCGCTATCTTCTTTTAAGGAGAAACTTCTTTTTACAATATTTTTTTACTGGTGCAGTCTTATGCTAGTACGCAGGCTTCTACCTGTAGAAGTCTACAACCTTCTCTCATTCTCCAGCTTCTCCTGCAAGGGAGCTACAACCCCCTAGCTCTTGTACTAGCGGATGTACTAGTATGTAGGTGTTGACCTACAAAAGGCTACAACCTTCTCTTTTCTTCCAGGGACCACACTTCATAAATTTTCAAACTGGATCCATCAATAACATCAATCAAACATCAAAATATATCTGCATCAATCAATCTCCCTTGCACTAACCAAAACTAAATCAAATAATCACTTCTCTAAATGTTGTAACCAGAATACAGTAACAGTACCAGAACCCATAACACTGCAACAGTAAACAGAAGTAGCTAAAACATATTTTATGAGACGTACACTACTTCAATATGTAAAACATGTGTGCATACACTGTTTTAAATCACTGAACTAGCATGTATATGCGCCTTTGCTATACTGAACCTGCGTACATATCTATAAAATATAATTTACCTTTTTCAACTATTCAGACATCAGTTATACCTAGATCATCAGATTTACAGATCAAGACATGCGCCAAATATAAAAGATCAAAATCACACAAAGATACTTCTCTTCAAGCCTTAAGATCTTGACCCATCAATAGAACATATCCTTCTTCTAGCGCTCAGGTTCCTCCTTCATTCAGATCCAACTATGCACCATAACCCAATCACCAATATTCTGGATCTTTCTCTTCATTAGATATTCAATACTTGAGTACCTTTGCCTAATGATCTCCTCCTGCTTTTATATTCTTAGGCCTTACTCAATACCATGGTCCAAAACCACTTAGAAGCAATAAATTGGACCAAATACCTGGGATCAACACTTTCGTCAAGATACCTTAGATCAATACCACGGGTCAAAATACCAGGGACAAAGTACCATGGACCAAAACCAATTTTTCCAACATGTACGTGCTTTTCTTTGTGTGAAAGTGCGTGTATATGCATACGCGCCTTCTGGACATCTAACCCGCATGTATATGTGGCTTGGTCAAGGGGAACCTACGTATATCTCTTTTCCTTCATTCTAAGAGACTGAACTATGATTTGTCATCTAAGTGAGTTGCCATCAAGGACAACACCTATGTCATAGTGCCAATCCTGTGTCATAATGCCAACAATCTCCCCCTTTGGACTTGATGGCAACCCCAAGTCACTCAAATTCATTCTCCCCCTTTGTCATCAAGGGCAAAGGATTATGCTCCCCTGAGTACATGCTAAACTTTTCAGAGATGCTGAAGTGTATTGTTCATGCTCCCCCTGACTGAAGGCAAGGTCTGCAAAAAAATGTTCTACAAGAAGAACATGACTCTATACATCATAAATCACCTTCCTCTCACCAAATATTCATACATATATCCATCTCCCAACCAAGTGGGGATACACCAAAAGTTTGTACATGATAAAACAAGAACCTCACATCATCCATCCCAGGCATAGTGGGGAAAAAAAATAGGTCATTACATGAGCTTGATAATAAAATATATACATGACATAGAGACGAAATATATAAGACAAGACTATGATATTCATCAGCAACTATCATCAGCAACATCTGTCAATCACCATCTAGACCAGCAACCATGATCTCCCTCTGCACCTATTCCACCTGAATCAAAAACAACTGTGAAATTGTACCAAGATCTTCTAAGGCAATGCCAACAATGATAATGCATTATATGCTCCCCCTGAACCTATGCTAGATGATCAGACTCTTTTCATCCTAAATCTGGCCCATTGATATTCTTCAAACCAACATATACGCGTTTGTATCCACATAAACTAGTGTATGTACGCAAATACGCTTCATGAAACTCGCGTACAGCCATTGTTCTCTGAAACAGACAAGTGTCAACATCAAGATGATGCATAAACTACTCCCAGCTTCTGTCTGAGGTATTCAAATGTCTCTCTGGGTAGTGGTTTGGTGAATATATCAGCAACTTGTTCCTTGGAGGGAACATACTCCAATTTGACCTTTTGTTCAAGAAATTGTTCCTATAGAAAATGATATTTGATAGGTATGTGCTTGTTCTTGGAATGCATGACTGGATTCTTTGAAATATTGATTGCACTTGTATTATCACATAGAATGGAGATGGGTGGAGTACATGTGATCTGAATGTCTTGTAATTTTTACATCATCGAAAGGAGTTGTGTGCAACAAGATGCAGCAGCCACATATTCTACTTCAGCTATAGATAATGCAATTGAACTTTGTTTCTTGTTGAACCAAGACACTAATCTGGAACCCATATAGAATGCACCACCACTAGTGCTTTTTCTATCATCCACGCTTCCTGCCCAATCTGCATCTGTGTATGCATGAAGTGTAAGATCTATGTCCCTAGGATACCATAAGCCAAAATTCTGAGTTCCCTGAAGATATTTGAAGATCCTTTTGACTGCCTACAGGTGTGAATCCTTTGGATTTGATTGGAATCTTCCAACTATTCCCACTACATGCCTGATATCTCGTCGGGTACCTGTTAGATAGAGCAGACTACCAATCATGGATCTGTAGGTTGGTTGATGTGCTGTTGTTGATTCATCATTTGCGCTGAGGCTGCATCCTGTTACCATAGGGGTACATACTAGTTTAGAATATTCCATGCCATATTTCTTTAAGATCTACTTGAGGTACTTGGTTTGTGATAGAAAGATACCATCTTTATTTTGTTGAACTTGTAAACCAAGAAAATATGTGAGCTCACCAAGCAGGGACATTTCAAATTCTTTCTACATTACCAAAGCAAAGTTGTGACTCATGGCTTCTGCATTGCTACCAAAAATGATATCATCAACATACACAACAAGTATTAGCAATTTATCATTGTCAATTTTTATATATAAATTGCTATCAGATGATCCTTTTGAAAAACCTTGTTGATGAAGATATTTGTCAAGATGATAATACCAGGCCCTTGGAGCTTGTTTTATACCATAGAGAGCCTTTATGAGTCTACATACAAGTTTTGGATCATTTCCAAGGATGAATCCGTCTAGTTTCTCAATATATACTTCTTCTTCTAGATCTCCATTAAGAAAGGCAGATTTCACATCCATTTGATATACTTTGAACATCTGAAAGCTAGAAAGAGCAAGGAACATTCTGATGGCTTCAAGTCTAGCAACAGGTGCAAAAGTTTCTTCAAATTCTATACCTTATTGTTGAACATACCCTTTACAGACAATTCTGGCCTTGTTTCTAATTACTTCTCCATTTTCATTCAGTTTATTTTTGAATATCCATTTGGTTCCTATGACATTCTTATCATGAGGTCTAGGAACTAACTCCCAAGTATTATTCTTTTCAATTTTCTCAAGCTCTTCATTCATAGCCTTGACCCAACTTTCATCTTTACATGCTTCATGTACATTTTGCAGTTCGATGGAGGAAATCAATGCTAGATAGCTTGAAGATTCTATAATAGTTCTTCTTGTCTGCACATCTGCCTCTTTCTGTCCCAAAATTTGAGTCTCTGGATGATTTTTCTGAACATATATGGATGAAGTATTTTCTTCTACCGTTATCTGCTCTTCTGGTGCTTCATTGGTTTCTTCTTCTTCAACATTAGTTTGATTTGATTTGGAAGGATAATCCTCATCTTCTTCCCACTCTTCAGTTTTTACCTGCTTTGGATTTTCGCCTGCTTCATCAACCACAACATCAATACTTTCAACAATTTTCCCAAGTCTTTTATTATAACACTTGTATCCTTTACTCTGGGAAGAGTAACCAAGGAGAATGCCTTCATTTGCTCTAGGTTCAAACTTGCCGAGTTTTTCATCAGTCCTTTTGATATAACATTTGCTTCCAAAAACTTTGAAGTATCTTATAGTAGGAGGCTTACCATACCAAAGTTCATGAGGAGTTTGAGTGTTGTTTACCTGAACATTCGTTTTGTTGAGAATAGTGACGGCAGCAAATGCAGCTTCACCCCAGAAGGTTGCAGGAGTTCCAGACTCATCTAGCATAGCACGAGCCATTTGTTGAATAGTTCTATTCATCCTTTCTACCACTCCATTTTGCTAAGGAGTCCTTGTGGTAGAGAATTCCATTCTTATTCTATGTTCTTCACAGCAGTCGAATAATTCATCCGAGGTAAATTCCCCTCCTCGATCAGATCTGAGACATTTGATTTTGCGATCTGATTCATTTTCAACCAAAGCTTTGAAGTCTTTAAACTTTTCAAATGCTTCGTCTTTATGCTTTAGAAGTCTTATCCAGCACATTCTAGAAAAGTTGTCAATGAACAATATAAAGTATTCTTCTCCACAAGGTGACGTTTTCCTTGATGGAGCACATAAATCAGTATGGACAAGTTCAAGCGGCTTACTAGCTAATCCTTCTTTCTCAAGGAAATGTGTTCTAGTTTGCTTACCAAATTGACATGATTTACATATTGTATTTTCTGGAATTCTGATGTTAGGAAGATTGCATACAGCCTGGAATTTGCATGTTTTCCTTATCTGAGGGAAGATTAGATGCCCCAATCTTCTGTGCCATAGCTAGTGTTCATCATTTTTGCTTAGATAGCATTGTTGTTGTCCTCCCTTGAGTATGTATAAATTATTTGGAGTTCTTATGCCTTTGATCACTGTTTCTCCTGTATCAAGTTCACGAACAACACATCCATTTGATCGAAATACTACCTCATTTCCTTGATCACACATTTGACTAACACTCAATAGATTATGCTTTAAGCCATCAACATACATACCATTCCCATATTTGACCTTTTATTTTAAGAGAAAGAGCCTTTACCTTTTATGACTGCAGGGGTGTCATTTCCAAATGAGACCTTCCTTTCTTTTTCTAAGGCATTATATGACTGAAGTTTTTATTTATCACATGTCATGTGTTTCGAGCATCCACTATTGATGTACCATTGATTTTCTTGTTCTTCTGCATATAAGGCTATACCACATCTTTCGGTTTGTGGTTCTTTCTTTTTCCACGTTTTGGGACCCAATGAATCTTGCTCCTTTTGAGACATTTGCCGAAATTTACTCCTGCATTCAAAGTCTTCATGACCAAAGTTGTTATAGATAGAGCATTCTATTTCATTTTCGAGAACATAAAAGTTATTGTAGGTCCTTTTTATGATCCCAGTCACATTCCTTTGATTTCATGCTTCTCTAGTCACGATGGTCTTGTAAGTAACACATTGAGCAGCTTTGTGTCCAAAGTTATGACATGAAAAACATTGGCCATTAAAGAAAATTCCTGTGATTATCGAATCTACTGACCTGGTGATTGTAGTTTTTATTGACATTCATTATTGAAGCAAATTGAGAATGATTTACCTGTGGTTGGTTATAGCTTCTGTTCATCCTTGAAGTAGATTGAACCCGATATACCTAGTTATCTGCTTTAAGCCTCTGTTGACGATTGTCAACCTGTTCATTTCTCCTTGCCGCATCAAGATAGCTTTTGGAGGTTGATGGCTTCTGTGCTTGAGATGGTTCTTCAGTATATCCAAGGTCTGTCTTTAACAGAGGAGAACGTTGCACTTTGATAATTTCATCTAAAGTTTCTGATCCTTTAGCAAACTTAAGATTGAGAGCTTTTTTTTTCTCAATTTCTTTTCTTAGACCCACAATTTCACATTCTAGCTTTTCATTGTGCTTTTCCCTTTCAGCAAGTTGGAACGTAAGGGTATCTATAATCATACTCTTTTATTCTAAACAATTTTTAAGTTTAGAAATTTCTTCATAGATACCATCTTCATCTAAAGCATATAAGAAATCGTCATCTTCAAAAGCCATCAGAAGTCTATAATCATTACTATTTTCATCTTCATCACTATTTGATAAACCATCACTATCTTCATGCGTATAGTAGCTCTTCTTATTTACACTTTGTT